>JAECUM010093308.1:0-87356 GCA_016617855.1 Megalonaias nervosa
CATTGCACCTGTGTGCTGACTGACATAGCATGATGTCATGAATATGTCACATTATAGATTGTGTATTCTTATTTAGCCTGTGCAAAGTAAGCTTGACTTTTTATTGGAACATTGATTTTATCTAAAATAATTTTAAATTATGACATTGTCTGAGCAATATTTAGTTTTCTCTGTTGTAATTGTTTTGAACTTTGCATTCTGTACAGATGTATTTTGCTGTGGTTGATCATGACAAACCAGACACAGAAGATTGATATGGGCTAATAAAAATTGCATGACAACATTGAGCTAAATTTACTGTTTTAAAAAACTCTAAAGAAGAATGTTATATAAATTGTTTTAGAGCTTTTGGGCTGAATGCATTTGCTGATCTTGATTTCCATTGTAGGTTTAATCTTTTGTTGTAATGTAATGTAATGATTGGAATGTTTTTAATTTTTTGTTAATTGATCAAAGCAGTGCATATATGGAGAGTGAGAGTGAGAAAGAGAAAGGTGCTTCAAATTCTGTCTAGGATATAAATTGCAGACCATAATTTTTAATTGATATATATTTTTCTGATTTTATATATATAAAAAAAAAAGTTTTGAGCTAATACGTAAATTGATAAGAAGCCTATTTTTGTCCTTGTCAAAGCATATGGACACACTTCTTTCTACATGTAATAATAAATGTTGGGTCCATTTCAGCTCTTTAAGGAAAGCCTCTAATTTTGTTCCCCAAGAGTTGATAAAATAGGAATAATCCAGAACATATGTGAACAGTTTTGAAAATTTCGACAAAATGGGAATGTACTTGCATCCACCTTTGTCATTTTATAATACACATTTTTACCAAGCCTTTGCAACAAAAATTTAGAATTGTGTACAGTCATACCATGTTATACCAAAATCTCTATGCTATTAGTTTGTAACACCATGTACCTTACTTGTGTGCTTTTTGTTTATATTTTATGTGGTTCTGTTGTTTATTCCTTGATATTCATTATTATTTTTATAACTGTTTTTAATTACAAGAATTGAACATCATATTTTACACGATTCATGAAATCATGGAGCTAAAAGTCAATTGCACACTATGCATGAATGGATCCAGCTTTGTTATGGCCATTCGTGTAGTTGACTTTCAGCTTCTTGACTTAAAAATTCTAAAAAAAGGAAGATCAGCTCTTCATAAGAATTCTTGTTTACTAGAATTCTGTGTAAGAATTTAATTTAATGCTATCTCAACTTTGTGTTTTATGTATACTGAATTATGCAAAATAAATCTTCCATGTAATTATTGAAACTGTTTCCCAGAATTTATATCCATTTTGATCCAGGTTTTTCATGTCAACTGGGTTTTGCTTTTTATTACCATATTTACCATATATACTGGGACACAATAAAATAATAATATTTTTCCTGTCCTGGAACTTATAGTTAAACTTTTTTTCACCTAGGTCATATGTCCCAAGACTTAAGAAATGAAATAAATTTGTGTTGAATTTGCACCCACCCCCCCATATCATGTTGCAATGAAATAGATAAATAAAATGTTTATTTGATAAAAAAGTGAAAGAGACTAAGATAATTGTTATTATTTATTCCTCTTTTTTTGATCATGAGCATTAAAGAATAAAATATATCCATGAACTCTGTACATGTACAGTAGCATAGGCATCCATACAGTAGCATGTATCGCTTATGTCCAATAACACACGACACACTGTTGATTGACGTGAACATTGAGAAACAAATTGTGTTTAGTTGTACTCAAAGATTTGAATATGTTATCGACTGAAAACTGGATCCAACAAAATCACAGATGAGAGGGAAATAATCAACTGATTGCTTGAAGACATCTGCCATTCATGCATGACATGGTGTTAGGTTCAAATAACCAAGATTGAATTATATCCAGGTCAACTATGTGACAGTATCTCACAAAGAAAAATCATTATTTGAAAATACATTCACTTGAGTGCAAATAAAAATCTTTTTGCTTGCATGGGCTACAAAAAGTATTATTAAAGCAAGTTATTTCTGTGCATCCTATTTACCTGCAGACATCAATGCCCATTTGTATTAATTATAGTTACAGGTGCCAAGCAAATAGACTGGCAGCAAGTAGTAAACAAATTGTTTGAACTAACCGACAGGACATCAAAGATAAAAGGTTATTTTTATTACAAAGCAACCTGACCTCGGAAGCTGACTTTGGATACTTTTAAACTGATTTGTTTTTAAAAAGGATATAATACAATGGTTATTTTATTACAAAGCAGGCTGACATCGGAAGCCAACTTTGGAGGTTTCTTAAGTATGCTGATTTTTTATTTTTTTTAATATACAAAGTCGGCCAAAATAAGGAAGCTAACATTGGTTCCTTTTCACCAGTATTCATGGGAATTTTGAAAATAAATTGATACAAGGGAACAAGTTTTAAAGTGACACAATATAGTGCTTTGTGCATGGACATCGATAACCCAGTGTCGGCCAGAAGATTTGGAGAAAATAAAATCATTTGACGAATTCGTGAAGGACAGAAGAGAAGATGATGATTTTGCCAACAATCTGATCATTAACATGGATGAAATTCTAGTATACTTTGATTTCATTCCTGGACAGATTGACAATAAGATGGGGGTTAAACATATGAGAATTAGCACAACTCATGCAGATTTTTTTTTAAAAATCTGACCATAGTCCTTGCAGTTTCCATTTCAGGAAATGTGTTGCCACCAATGATAATCTTTCGCGGCATGAGAAAGCTAAAAAAATATTCATGCACTGAAAGAATGGATTGTACCTGTGTATGAAAAGGGTTGTGTTGATGAGATGATGGTCCAGTGGATTAAAGAGTTTTATCTCAAGTACACAGTTTTATATTTTTTTAGATAAAATTTCAGTTGAAATTCATGGTTTTATATTTTTTTAAATAAAATTTCAGTTGGAGTTCATTTTCTGACACATAATTTTGATTGATTTAAAAGGTGTCCCACAACTTATGACTCAAAAACACCGATGTGTCAGAAAACATACAGTGCACAAAAAAATTACTTTAAAAATTAATTTATGGTGTCCCAACAAATATGGTGTCCCAACATATATGGTGAATACAGTAGTATGTGAAAGAAATATTTGATGATTCTTCTCATAACATACTTAATAAACTCCAATAATTTAGAGAAAAGTGAGATAAATTGACATATTTGTTTTGATGTAATAGTTTTCTCAACTTACATGGTATGGCATTACATAATTTATTATGTATCACAGGATTAATATTAATACAGACTGGACAGTTGGTGAGCAACCATGAGATTAAAGCCCCCATTAAATCTTCACTATCCCTTTTTGTGTCAGAATGTATTATAGTTGAAATATTTCTATGATTACCATGTGCATTCATGTTATGTTGAATAATCAATATATCTCTGCATGTGAGTTAAACTGTAACACTTGCCGATTCCTATGGACTGCCGACCAATATTATCACTAGTAAAGGTGTGAGACATCATGTGATTTACAGGCACTATAGAAGTCTGTCAGGCATTCAGGCCTAATGTCTGTCATCTACCTGACTGCCACTATGTATCATATACAAATTAAAATTCTTGTAACTTGAACATGTTTGAACCATTTTTCATGAAATTTTCAGGACACTCACACACAGAAATGTAAACAAAAGTCACAAGGCATAAATGTCAACATAAATAGTTTGATTTTATATGATGATCTGTTCCAATGAGCAGATGGGCTATCTATGCCAAATGCCTGTCACCTCATCAACTGCCACAGTATATCATATATAAATTCATATCATCATAACTTCAACATTTTTCAACCATTTTTCACTGTTAAGCACTAATACAAAAATAACACTAAATTACAAGAGGTAAATGTCAGCATAAAATATTCTTATTTTATATGATATGCTAATGAGTAGGAGAGTTATCTATGTTCTAGTGATAGGTTACATTACATTGTGATATGCTAATGAGTAGGGGTGGTTATCTATGTTCTAGTGATAGGTTCAGTTACAGTGTGATATGCTAATGAGTAGGAGTGGTTATCTGTGTTCTAGTGATATTACAGAATCTGATATATATATATATATATATATATATATATATATATATATATATATGTATATGTATATGTATATAATTCATTTTATCATTAGATTCTGGTCAGATGTATTCTATCCAATTGATGGAATTGGATACACTAGTGATATTCAACCAGACTGTGCTGGAAACTATCATAATTTTGGGTAAGTAATGGCTTATATGGGTTTCTAAATTGATTTGGTATTCTCCATACAATGTAAGTATAGAGAAAAATTCTTTTGATTTCCATAAAACTTGATAATAATGGAAAATATTGCATGACAATATTTGGAGATTTTGTAAAAATATGGAATTTGTTGCAGGTAATTTAAATCCAGTATATGGTGGGCATTGTGTAAATATTAAGTTTATAATTTATGGAGTGATTCACTGTTCTATCCATTGTTAATTCTATCAATGAGTGCCACTCATTTATAGATAGATATATAACAATTTTAGGTTTTGTTTATGGCTTGTAGAAGGAAGTATGCATTTTAACTTAATTTCTATGTGTTAAATTGCATGTACCTTATTTAAAACTGTAAAAATTTGTTTTGCAATTGATGGGGAAAAGTTTAAGGCTAAAGTTCTTGTTTAAGGTTTGCTGCATATAGACATAAAGTTAAAATTTGCATTTGTAGTTTTGTTTATTGCTTGTATGAAGGAACTATGTATGTGAATTTCACTGTTGTGCTTTCAGTAAGTTGCACTGGATGTTATTGTGTACATTTTCATTATATTTAACCGGGTTCATTTTTTTGCAATTGAAGGAGAAAACTTTACAGTTTAAAGTTTGCATTTGAGGTTTGTTACAAGTAGACAGTAGAATTATTTAGTTACAATTAAAGGAGAAAAGTTTACAGTTTAAAGCATGCATTGGAGGTTTGTTACAAGTTGACAGCGGTTAAATTTTGTTGCTGGTTGTGTTACTTACTTACACAGTGATTCTGAACATTGATTTCACTTCTCTGTATTGAGCAGCATTTTTCAGTACCTTTATTGTTAGTTACTTTTAAAAACTTTACTGCTAACAAAAGTAAGTCACTGTGACCCACATTTTATGCTCACTGATTTTGGTTAAAATGTGTGTTTCAAGTTTATTTCTTTTGCTCTGTTCATACTACAATTATCAAGTTAGATGATTTTATGTATCATTATTAGCATAATATCCTTACAACAAAAGAAGGTAAGCATGACCTACATTTCACATTTTACTGGCTTAGGTTAAATTTTTGCATTTAACTCATGACCATTTAGGTTCTTTAAACCCTGTATACATAGCACTAGTCTCCCTTAATATTTCTTATTTGCTCCTATAAATTACAGAAAATGTGCTTTTTAATCCTAAAAACATCAGAAAAGAGTCATTAAGTGCATGGATGCAAGGGCTTCAAATGTCCCAGGTCCGAAAAGACAGAAGTTATATTAAAATAAATGTTTTCAGCCTTTCCAAAAAGGTTTCACCATGGGTTGAGCATGACATCTAGAAGTCATTTATGTTTTGTTCAGCATGTACAACTTACCCACAGTCAGTCATTCAAAGTATGTAAAATTTTATAAAGGACCCATCGATAGCATACAAAACAAACAAATAACATATTACTTGTACAAGAAAGGTTATTGATAGAAAATAAACATAACCCCTCTCAATTATCAAGACACTATTTACCTGAGTCTTTACAAAGCTGAGTGCACAACCAGTTATTCACCATGTCAGAGGGACCAGAACTAGCTGATTTCTGTTCATTGCCCACTGACTGCTTTCTTATGAGAAAGCAGGCACTTAACAAATACACTGAGGGCCACAGCAAGGTTCATCTGAGGCTGAGCCATCTGCCAAGTAGTCTGAGTTTCCTCTGACCTCTCCCACCCTATTTAGATATTCTGACAACAAAAATATCAAAATATCTTATATGTGGTCAGAAAGGTCAGTGGAAACTTGAACTATCTGCCCAGTTAACAGTTACTTTTGGAGCTACTGACTGCATATAAATTGACTTTATGGTTGTTTTCCTTTCTGTTTCACAGACCAAACTTTGAATGGCAAATGTGTTTTTTTAGGGTGTGTTGTGTTTGATATCTTTTATTTTAAAAACTATTAAAGGTTTGGTTAACTACAGCACTGAGACTCAAAGAGGACCCAGCAATTAGAAGGCATGATCAGACAATTTGAAAATTTTAAATTGGTATGGTTAGTAAAATATTGTTGTAACTGAATAAGAACTAAAGTAGTTCTTTGAATTTTCATTTTTTTTCTTCCTGTCGTTCAGTTATGTTAATGCTTTGTAGTAAATATTCACATGTCAGACTTAACTTTTGAACCAGTTCTTGGTTTATTCGGACCTGGGCAATTTGTGACCTACTGGTCCTGGATCAGTGAGTCAAAGCAAAATTTTCAGGCCCTGATACTTGGAATCATGTAATGGTGAGGGGATATATCTTGATGAGTACTACACCCTCATCAAAAAATAGGTCACTGACCCATATTTCATGCTGTCTTCCACATGTACAAAATTAATTTTTGGACTAAACTCTGTATTTAGTTATATTCCAATGAACAAGTTATTAACACTCTGATAATTTCTTTTAAGAACAAAGGTCTTGACTTGGTTCTCTAACTACTAGCCTTTAAACTTGATAGCAGAAAAAGTATGAATGGATTTTTATTATTTATCATTTTTATCATTTAACCCAATTTGTGGATATATATTTGAAGAAGACCTTGAGTGATATCACTTTAATAACTCTAGGATCTTTTTGTATGGCTGCCATATGGCAAAGTGTATTATGTTATGTCTGTCCATCAGCCTGTCTGTTAGTAATTTAGATTCTAATCAGTATCTTGATTTGTCTACTATAAAGAAGACTCTTATCTCAGACTGAAAAGCAAAAAGGTCAAGGTTACTGCAAGTGAAAGAAGAACTGTTTCTGATCAGTAACATTAGTTCACCATCATCTACAATTGCCAAACTTTGTGTATAGATTGCAAACGGGGTTTCCAAAATAACCAAATGCTGCTTTTAACTCTATATTGACTAAAGTGTTGACAGTTAAAAAGATCAAGGTCACTATGACCAACTGAAAGAATCAAACATTGTTTTGCACACAATAAGAGTAGTTCTACATGATATACCTCAAGCAAACTTTGTGGATGGCTTGTACATGGGTTAAGAAAGAAGGCTATTGATTTTGTGGTCAAAGATCAAGGTCACTGACTGAAAGAAGAATAATGGTTTCCACATAATAACTTTAGTTCTCATCATAGACCTAACCAGAGTTTGTAGAAGGCTTGCACTTAGGGTTAGAAAGAAACTTCTTGATTTCAGAGTCAAACAGGCAAAAGTCAAGATCACTCTCACTGAAAAAGGACAAATGGCTTCTGAACAAACAGTTCAATTATTTACATAGAGGACAATTAAACATAAGTCAGACATATAATTTGTGATTCGCTCTACTAAGCTAAATTCAGTTATCAACATAGAGAACTATTAAACATGGAGTGGGCACATAATGTACTGTTCATTTTACTTTTGTTTTCCAGAAAAATAATACTTAACAAATTTATACAAAAAACATAGCATTTGGTTATATTTTCACATTGTCTGGGACAAGCCCAGTGACATTTTATCTATGATTCGAATTCTAGGTCAAAGGACAAATTATAGGTCAAATGACAAAATCTTGGTCAAAAGCTATGACAAAGAATTCATTTTGTACTCACAGGTGTCCTGTGAACATCTTAACTCAAACATAAGAAAATAGTTTTGTTACCAAATGTTATATTTGGGATGAGAGATGATTGCATTAATCAGCAGGTAATAAGAAGAAACATACAGATCTTTTATTCGTGGAAATTCTTTTATTCCTGGAAATTCATTTAGATCGTTAGAAAACATCAGTCCCTTAAAGGAACTCTTGATGGAATTTTGGAATTGTACTTTCAGTTTTACTGGTGCTTTACATACTGGATTAAAATTCCAAGGCAAAGAAAAAATTGCTGTTGGTGGAGGTGATGGATTATGGCTGTTTATCAACAAACAACTTGTGGTAGAAATTCAACAATCATCTTCAGACTTCAATGCAACAGTATGTCATATGATTGATTTATCACCTGTTGCTGCTAAAGGTATAGTTTGAAATTTGTTTACAATATATTGTCTTTCTATAATAACATAATGCTGATTCACATACATATTGTTTTTCACAAGAACATGATATTGATTGACCATGCGTATTAACTCTCCATAATAATGTAATGTTGATTGACCATGCTCTTCATAATAATGTAATGTTGATTGACCATGCTCTTCATAATAATGTAATGTTGATTGACCATGCATATTAACTCTCCATTATAATGTAATGTTGATTGACCATACATATTTAACTCTCCTTAATAATGTAATGTTGATTGACCATGCATATTTAACTCTCCATAATAACATAATGTTGATTGACCATGCATATTAACTCTCCTTAATAATGTAATGTTGATTGACCATGCATATTTAACTCTCCATAATAACATAATGTTGATTGACCATGCATATTAACTCTCCTTAATAATGTAATGTTGATTGACCATGCATATTTAACTCTCCATAATAACATAATGTTGATTGACCATGCATATTAACTCTCCATAATAATGTAATGTTGATTGACCATGCATATTTAACTCTCCATAATAATGTAATGTTGATTGACCATGCTTTCCATAATAATGTAATGTTGATTGACCATGCATATTTAACTCTCCATAATAATGTAATGTTGATTGACCATGCTTTCCATAATAATGTAATGTTGATTGACCATGCTTTCCATAATAATTTAATATTGTTTGACCATGCATATTAAGTCTCCATAAAAACATAATGTTGGATCAGCATACATATTGATTAATCATAATAACATAATGTTGATAATAAGGTTACATGATGTTAAACATTTTGTCAGCAGTAAAAATTAAGTACACATAAAATGCATATAATTTAAGGTAAAAAGGGATATTAAAAACTTCATTTTTTTAGTTTTAAACTTAAATTACTGGTCTTAATTATTAAAAGATAGAAAAATTAATGTTTACTGTAAATTATTTTTTAGAAATCTGGGGTATACTGCATTGATTTTGTTCATTTGTCCTTCATGTTGGGTTTTAATTCCATTGACTTTGTCCATCTGTCCTCCTTATACACTATAATTCCATTGATTTTGTCCATCTGTCCTCTGTGTTTGGGTTCTAATTCCATTGACTTTGTCCATCTATCCTCCTTGTGGGTTATAATTCCATTAACTTTGTCTATATGTCCTCCATGTTTGGGTTTTAATTCCATTGACCTTGTCCATCTATCCTCCTTGTTTGGGTTATAATTCCATTGACTTTGTCAATTTGTCCTCCTTGTTTTTTATAAATTCATTGACTTTGTCCATTTGTCCTCTTTGTTAGGGTTATAATTCCTCTTCTCCTTTACCTGTTGGCATGCACCAGACTACTTTGACATGACCTACTTTGTATTAAAAATTGTTTAAAAGTCATTTTCAGGTCCTCTTCCCACTTTTTCTATTATTCTCACTGACTTGCAGTCATGGGTTATTGTAGCACACACAATCTGGCTCACTGTGATCTATTACTAAAAAATGTGATCATTCTTCCTGAATGGGCAGTAAATTTTTTACTACATCATCTTTTCACATTAAACTTATTGTAAGTATCTTGGGATGGGCATGCATCAAATTTGGGTCATTGTGAGCTACTTTACAGAGTTAGACTTTTAAAAATGGTTATAATTTTGTACAGGCTTTGATACCAGTACCCTTGCACCTGTCTCCACCAACCTTTTAAATGAGGATTCATCTTAGGATGAATATGTCAAACATATCAAAAGTAGGTCACAGTGACCTTTTTTCCAGGATTTCAAACATTACATCAAAATGGATTGCGCTTTAATATGCAAACCTCTTAACATAATGCCACCAACCTTGCATTGATACTGTATATCAACTTGAACATGATTCCAGCACAAAAGCCCCCTAGGACAGAACCCCCTGACAGGGTAGGACAAAAGCTCCCTAGGATGAAAGCCACCTTGAAGTAAAACAAAAGCCCCTTGATATTGATATTTACAGTATTTTAATTTTTATAGAACTGTTTATGTATTTGATTGAGTTTTATTTATGTATTTACTATAACTATATTTACATTGTTATGCAATAATCTCCCTTGAACCATTTAGTAAGTTTTTATAGTGTGTAATTTAATGTGTATCATGTGTATGAACTACCAAACAATAAAAGTATTTTATATATTTTTCAATACAATACAGGTATATTTTCATAAATATGAAACAAAATAATAAAATTTATTAAGCCCATCTGATTATCTCGGACTTATTTAAAAATTACTACTACACATAATAATCCAACATGCATAATACATGTATATCTAAGCACATTTGTCTAATCAATTGTAAACCTAATTAACCCAATAAAATCCCACAAATTAACACTTTTAATTGCACAGGATGTGATGTAACCTTGTCACAATCAAATTAGTACACTATATAAATGAGTGAGAGAATTACCCACTTCAGATTGGACAACTATAATTGTAATCATCCAACTGTTTAAACATGCTTTAGTGTAGAAATATATTATTAAAAATATCAAGCAGATAATCAAATACATGTATTCTATTTTAACAAATTAATTACTTAAAATAAAATTATAAATATTTTCTTATTTTAATCAAACACTCACAGTGACAGCATGTTAAAATTGTTCTGATTCATAGCAAATAATTAAAACAATGAAAACCATAAAACAGTTATTTATTGTAAGAAATGTAATGGGGTGGAGAGAGCTTTTGTCTTGTCCCAGAGTGTTTCTTTTCCTAGGGTTTGTCCTACCACTTTCAGGGGCTAAGTCCAAGGGGGCTTTTGTCCTACTGCTTTTAGGAGCTTCTGTCCTAGGGGGCTTTTTGCCCTACCGCTTTCAGGGGCTTCTGTCCTAGGAGGCTTTGTCCTACCATTTTCAGAGGCTTAATTGACACAAAATTCACTTTGGACATTTTTAAAGATGTGAGCTCTGCTTAACAACTATATTTTCTTAAGAATTTACAAATATTAAATCGAAACATCTGCTTTACTTGACAGGAAAAATGATAAATTACTGTTGTTTATAATTATGTTTGCCATTCAAAAGCTTCATAGATGATACATACATTTACTGTATATATTTGCTTACAATATGAGTCCAACTGCAAACTGCACAGACCCACACCTGCCATCACTCAGTGTGACAGCAGATCTGGGTCTGTGAAGTATATTAGGAGTAATCAATAGAAAAAACAACAAGGACCCTGATCTGCAGGCACATTATGCAATGGTAAATCAGGGTCTTTGTTGTTTGCAGTTTTGACTTGACTTATAAGTGTGTATGTATGGTATGCACTGGCTCATTACCAAATGAAAGAGATTTTACAAGATTTGAAAATATAATATCTGCATCCTTCATGTTTTTGCTTATAATACTGAAAAAGAAATTTAAAATAAAAGTGAAGCTTTGAATGGGCAGCTTATTCTTTATGAAATTTTTCTTTATAAAGCCCTGGTCTGGTTGTGACTACTTTCCCATTTAATGGACATCATTTGTTCAGAAAAGGGTTGGGGTTTTTTTGTTGTTTTTTTTTTTTTTTTCATTTTTTTCATTTTTCAATTGCATTGAAGGAGGTGGAAGCATTACCTCAGCAGTAGGTGTAGTAATAAATGGCAGCTGTGCAGATTTGTCTCCCATTTCAAGGCCAGTCTATATGGAGCTGGAGGTAAGTAATTTCCATGTCCAATTCCAACCTATGTTTAGTGCTTTAATTTTAAACCACAATTAAAAAATAAATTTTAATTTACATTTCAGTTGTGAATTTTGCACAGAATTGAAGATTCAAATTCTAAGATTTTATCACATTTGTGATATTACCTTTTCAACTGTATAGAAATGGTGGGCTAATTGTAACATTTTATTTTTAAAATTCTAATGATTCTTCAGATTTATACTTGGCCTTAAGAATTAAACCAGGCTTTAGGATTTAATCTAGGCAGTAAAATTGAAACTTGGCTTTATGATTTAAAATAGACCTTACACTTTAAACTAGACTTTAAGATTTAAAGTAGGCCTTATGATTTAAAATAGGCTTTAAGATTTAAAATAGACCTTAAAGTTTAAACTTCACAGTAAAATTTAAAATAGGTCTAAAATTTAAGCTGGGCTTTATTATTCAAACTAGGCCTTGAGATTTATAGTAGGCCTTATGATTTAAGATATGCTTTATGATTTAAAATAGACCTTAAAATGTAAACTAGACAGTAAGATTTAAAAAAGGGTCTTAAAATTTAAGCTAGGCTTTATTATTCAAACTGGGCATTATGATTTAAACTAGGCAGCTTTAAGCTTTAAACTAGGCCTTTAGATTTAACCTAGGCAGTAAAATTTAAAGTAGACCTTAAAATTTAAACTGTGCAGTAAGATTTAAAATGGGCCTTAAAATTTAAACTAAGCTTTCAGATTTAAACTTGGCTTTATGATTTACACTTGGCTTTAAGATGTAAATTAGGTCTTATTATTTAAACTATTCTTTTAATATTTAAACCAGCCCTTATGATTTTGAACTAGGCCTTATGATTTAAACTAGGCCTTATTATTTAAACTGGCCCTTATGATTTTGAACTAGGCTGTAAGATTTAAAGTAGGCTTGATTTGAACTAGGCCTTATGATTTAAACTAGGCCTTATTATTTAAACTAGCCCTTATGATTTTGAACTAGGCAGTAAGATTTAAAGTAGGCTTGATGATTTGAACTAGGCCTTATGATTTAAACTAGGCCTTATTATTTAAACTAGCCCTTATAATTTTGAACTAGGCAGTAAGATTTAAAGTAGGCTTGATGATTTGAACTAGGCCTTATGATTTAAACTAGGCAGTAAGATTTGAAGTAGGCTTGATGATTTGAACTAGGCCTTATGATGTAAACTAGGCCTTATGATTTAAACTATGTCTTAAGATTATAACTAGGCTTTAAGATTTAAACTAGGCCTGATGGTAGTAAAGTTTTTGAACATGTCTTTAGGCTTAGACTAAAACCTCTTCATATAATTCTGGTATTCTTTTGGACATGCAAAATTTTCTCACACCATCAATTTTTTTATGGAAAATATTTAAATACATTCCAAGTTTTTGGACAGCTGTAGTTTGTATTTGTAGTGTTTACCCAACGTTTTGGATAGTTGAGATCTATAGTTTTAGTTTTTACCCTAATTTTCAGACACAATAAAATAAATAAAATTAGCAACAATATGTTACTTCTTTGGTAGGTAAAGGAAGATATATATATATATATATATATATATATATATATATATATATATATATATATATATATATATATAGATATTTGCAACTGAATTTTTTTTCTAACATTTAAATTAGAGAGCTTTGCTTCAAACAACAATATTAAATCATCGTGAATGTTCAGCTTTAACAATTTTAGTCATATCGCTACCATGTGTGCAGCATGGCAGTTTATAGTGATGTCTAGTACTGGGACATCATGCTGCAGACATGTAGCATCATGTTCCACCCAGCCATATTATCCTGACACCAGGCCAACCAGTTCTAACACTAACCTCTTAATGCTGAGTGCCAAGTGAGACAACTGCTATTACCTGTTGTATAAGTCTTTGATATGACTTGGCCAGGGTTTGAACCCATGACCTCCTGCATCCAAGGTGGATGCTCTTGGCCAATGGAGTGGTCTCCATAATGCGACTTTATCAATTATCCATTATAGCATAAGTGCTGTTTAGTGGTTTATTTAGTGTATATGAAAATGACAGCATACATCATAGAGGGACATACTCTGGACTATATTTCATGAATGAGTAAAAGATCCTTTATTTCTTTGATTTTTTTTGCATGAAGACCTCATTAGTCTGTAACAGTCTCTATTCAATTTACTTATTTCTTTGCTTGAAGGCCTCAGTAGTCTGTAACAGTCTCAGTTTACTGATTTCTTTGCATGAAGACCTCACTAGTCTGTAACAGTCTCTATTCAATTTACTGATTTCTCTGCATGAAGGCTTCACTAGTCTGTAACAGTCTCAATTTGCTGATTTCTTTGCATGAAGGCCTCACTAGTCTGTAATAGTCTGTGTTCAATCTACTGATTTCTTTGCATGAAGGCCTCATTAGTCTTTAACAGTCTCTATTGAAAGTTGAAAAAGTTTAATCTTACGCATTGTGAACACAGTAGTTCTGACAACTGTGACCTCATCAATATTGTCAAACATTTTAATTTTATACACAGTGAAGTGATTATGTGACAGTAGTTCTGATTACACTGACTTTGCCGATATTGTCAAACATTTTATTTTTTACACAATGAAGTGATTATGTGACAGTAGTTCTCATGACACTGACTTCACTGATATTGTCAAATACAGTGTGACCCTGCTATAGCAAGCTTCGTTATAACTCGAATTCGGATATAACACGGTCGTGGTGTGGCTCCTGAAATTTCATATACATGTATTTTTCTCGTACTTGAAAAAAAAATTCTTTCTTAAAAGTACAAAAAAAACAAAAAAAGTGTATTATCATTTTAGGGAAGAGATCGCATATGAATAATACAATACAATCATGGCGTGGCTCCTGAAATTTTATATGCATTTTTCTCATACACGAAAAAATAGTGTTTTCTTCTTAAAAGTACGAAAAATAACGTCTAAAAAGTTTATTCAGGAATCGCGCAGGGCTTCACCAATGTCGCAAATTGTGATTTTTTTCCCTTATTGGCAGCAAAATATATCATCTGGTAATTTCTTTTTATTGGCGACGTTGTTGGCTGTTTAAACTTGTATATCCAACCATTGGTTTGGAGTGGAGAAATTCAGATGCCCCATGAAAGGAAGCCGCAAAGCTGATATAAAATGCACTGAAATTTATCTATTGTTACATAAACAAATTATTTTTCCATATTGACAAACCATCTTAATAGTGCATTGCTATATCTTAATCCGCTTATGTTGACATCTAGCATGAGTACTGTATGTTTTGAGATATCCGCTTTTTTTCAAATTTACATTTTGGGTAGCGGAGATCAACTGGACGAGGCATTATCTCATAATCTATCTTTCATCGGATTTTCAGCCACTTGCTAGTAATTAATATATTTACACAGACTAACATTTGTATGTGGATGGTAAGTAAAATTCCTCTTCTTTTCACTCAGAATTAAATCCTTCAGAACATTCACATTTTCTGTAGTAATCCCTGTCATCAGACCAGAACACATTTGTCTCTATCATCGATTGACTCTTTCTTTAAATTTCTGACGCATGCGTGGAAGGCAGCATCACTCGACTACCACAAATATATATATATATATATATATATATATATATATAAAAGCTCTCACTTGTCTATTCAATAGGCTATGAGGAACTGTAACTACAATTGACCATACGATGGCCAATTCATTTTTTTTAAAAATGGACCTAGACAAAACAGAAGCTGAAATTTCAAAGAAAACATTACCTTTGAAGCACCGATTGTTATGAAAATGTACTAAGCAAATGGGAAAAAACATCAGTCTCAATTATGCAATACAATTTTTTGATGTTGCCGCCACAATAAGAAATGGGCATTTGTTTGGTTCTCCAAAGCTGTCCTTTAGCGGTGACTTCAATATTGCATGCACCCTTCATCAAAGAAAGCCGACTACAGTCTTCAGTAAAAACAAAGAACCTTTCTTCAAAGGAAGTCAGTACCGAATTAAATAAAAGCAAAGGAATCTGATGGATTGTTTCATTTTCCGATGTAACTGGAACACTTGTACCGTGTAGTGAAAGTTCCATTTTTACAGGAAAAATGTTCATCCTTACAAACTCTACTGATGGCGCTTAAAATGCGCTTAAAACGCAGACTTTTACCGAATTGGGACGTACTGAAAAGTAAATGTGCTTCATCATTCGTTATTTGATTGTGCTATATATTTCCACTAAACTGTGACAAAATTATTGAATATTTTAAATCTGTGTGTGTGCATAGTTTTGATGGAATTACTTGTATTGTGGATTCAATGTATGTGACGTGATTCGTAGGTGAGTACACGGTGTTGATACTTTATTCATTGCTATACATTAGACATGTATATATAAACAGTATACACGTATATGTACCAATGCCTGGTTCTCTGAATAAAGTAAAATATTATAAATACCTTCTCTGTTTTCACTATTTCTCATTTAATATGCATTGATTTAAGATGATAACTGTGCCAATGAAGCACGTATTTTTGCACCCGCATATATTTCCTATCCCCCCCCCAGCAAATTTTTTCGGGTACATGCATCATTTTCTTCAGCTAACTGACCTGGTTGCTTATAACATGGTTCGGTCTATAACACGGTCGGGTTCTATGGCTCCCAACTACCATGTTATTGCAGGGTCACACTGTATTTTAATCATACACACTGCGAGGTGATCATGTGACACAGTAGTTCTAATGACTCTGGTTTTGTAGAGGTCATCATGTGACAGTAGTTCTAATGTCTCTGGTTTTGTAGAGGTCATCATGTGACACAGTAGTTCTAATGACCCTAACTTCATACATATTGCCAAACATTTTAATCTTACACACTGTGAAGTGATCATGTGACACAGTAGTTATGACAACTCTGACTTCACTGATATTGTCAAACAGTTTAACCTTATACCCGGTAAGATGATCATGTCTGACTTCACTTGTCAAATTGCTGTTTCAATGTAGGTATTTTCTCTTTTGGAAACAATATTTACATAACAAGATGAAGAAAGCAATTTATATATCAACTACAGTATATCAAATTTGATTTTTTTTGTATCAACAGTGCAGACACAAGTAATAATCAGCCAACTGGTTATACATGTATTGAATTTTGGTCAACTGCTGTTGCAAGAGAAATTTTTTTGGCATATATTAAGATGTTAGTGCTGTTCCAGTTAATTGATTTGGTCAGGCATTGGTCATTTTCAGTGAAATTACCTATTAATCAATAATGATTTCCATAAAAGATTGTGTTCGAAATTAAATTCAGTACAAATACATTCCATCTGTTTCAGACTTCAGTCTATCAGAAACAGTTCTTGTTTAAGCATTCCTATCACAAAGATCTGTAGATTGAAATTGTAGTAATTATATAAACAATTAAAGTATGATATTAAATGCATTAAGATTTACATGTCAAAAGCCCATATCAAAATCATCATTTTTCAGAGGAATGTTTTTTACCGATTTGACCTTTTTTTCGTGGAGACTACACTATGTTCATCATCATTGTTTCTGATGCTTGAAAACACGGACCTGGGGGAAGGAGAGATGCCTATCGACTATCTAGTTTCCATACTGGAAGACTTTCCTGTTGGTAGTGTTTTGGAAACTATTTACATTGGGAATGGTTTGTCTATGGGAGAATCATATGAAGTGTATATTTTGGAAGGTAAATTAACGTATACACTAAGGATATAAATGTCAGAAAATAAACCCACAAAAATGTTTGTCATATTAAGCAAGCTGATTAATTGTAAGATGTTGGAGAATTTATATTTTTACATGATCAATTGTCAGAGTAATCCAAAATCACTTAAAAATGTATGAATATTTTGACATTTTTAACTTATATATATATATATATATATATATATATATATATATATATATATATATATATATATATATATATATATATATATATATATATATATATAAGTTACACATAGGAAAGTGTATTTGGGTAATTTATTTTTTGTCCTGACTCTGTTATTGAGTCTACATCAGTTTTCTACAACAGATAGTCTGCACAGATAATTTAGGTTGTAAATTGCTAAAAATTAACCGAGGTCACATATCATGTTTGTTGAAATTTTCTTTCATAGGACTGTCATTGTAATTACTGAAACTATAAGAATAGTTTTTTTAATTATATAATAAGAGGCAGAAGTTGCAGCCATGGCTTTCATGTTGTTTTATAGCCAGTCTGTCCCACAGTTGACAGTACTACCCGAAGTAAATAGTGACTTAAAAGAGAAAACATCATAATGTAATGATCATATTATTTAGTATAGGCATTTAATTTACAATGGCAGACATCATTATGTTTTGCAGTTATGAAGGAAGGGAATAATCAAGAAAATACCTTATTGTCATTTATGCTAAAGTCCGATACATATTTAGGGTAGACCAGTTTATTGTATTTTGGCTTTTTCTGTTGTTCATGCTTTTGTCAGGTACATATTTAGGGTAGACCATTTTAAGGTGTTTTGGCTATTTCATCATATACAAAATATTTTGGCATAAAAAAGCAAACTGGACAGTTTTTATAATATATTCTACAATGGAGAGGAAAAATACATGTTAAAAATGTCAAATATTAAAATGCATTTTTGAGAATTGAAATAATGAGTGATTAAGTTTGAATTCAGTTTTTGTGCTCGTTAGTATTTGACATTTTTTGTATTTCTGTATTTTTCATAAGAAAAAGTACATGAATACACTGTAGTTTGTAAACTGAATACATGGGATTACACATAAATTACATAACACTGTACTCTCTATTAATTTTTATTTTATTGTATACAGACAAAAATAAGTTGGAGAGATTTTACTATGGTCTAGGAGTGGTTTTGACAGTTTCACATGACTTATCTGTGTTACTTGATTTATTTTTAATGAAGGTGAAATATCTTCTTTGTAGGAAATGAAGCCAGACACTTTACACTTATGGAGAACACTGGACAGAACAGAGAAGTTAAGTTGCAGACTGAAGTAACACCATTTTACAAAACTGTTCAAGGAACAAACATTACATATACCGGTATGCTTGGAACTAAGGATTGTTTGGCATTTTATGTATAAAAGACCTGGTCATAAATGATTGTCCCTTTACAACAATCCCATAGACTTCTATTGTAAATGATTGTTGTTGTTGTTGTTGTTGTAGGGCTTAATGCCATTTTTCAGCACAAGATAGGCTATACATGGTGGCCAGTATTAATGGTGGAGGAAGAACCCGGGAAATCCCAGAAAGAACCACCGACCCACGAGAAGCTACTGGCAAACTTTCTCACATATCCACATTCGCTGAATCCGAGACTCAAACTCACGCAGTCAGAGGTGAGATGGCAGTGATCCATAACGGATAGCGCTTTAGACCACTCGACCACTCGGAGCCCCTTGTAAATGATTGTCCATTTACAACAATCTCATAGACTTCTATTGTAAATGATTGTCTGTTTACAACAATCCCATAAACTTCTATTGTAAATGATTGTCCATTTACAACAATCCCATAAACTTCTATTGTAAATTTACATATTTTGAAAAAGCTGTAGAAATTATAAAAGTTGTTGAACATAAGAAAACAATAAAATAAATGTCAGGCGTTTCCAATAGTTTATTCTGTAGTGTATCTTGGATAACATTACTTAAGTACATAAAAGAAACACAATATTGAATTCAGAACATCAATTAAGATTTCCATTTTATGATGATGATAATGACAGATTCATCCTACATAACTGACATGGATTTTTCACTTAGATGTTTCTTACAATATATAGTTGGTCCTAAATAAGAATGATGCTGATTTGACTTCCATCAGACTGATTTGACATCCATTTGACTGATTTGACTTCCATCAGACTGATTTGACATCCATTTGACTGAATTCAAAATCCTTTGATCCCTACTACTGCTGAACAGTTGTACTGACACAGGGTTTTCATTAAGCACTTTTACAATGTGTAGTCATTCGTGAATAAAGAGGATGCTGATCAGACAACAAACATGGCTGCAATGGCAGCCATCTTGAAAGTCTTGTCATCATTACTCCTTCCAAATGGATGGTCATATTGACATTGGGTTTCAGAAACACTTGCAATATTTAGTTGATCTCATGTTAAATTGATGCCTCTCGGACTTCCAAAATGGCTGCTATGGTGGCCATCTTACAATCATTTTAATGCTTATCCTTCTGTATAGATGGTGTTGTTGACATGGAGTTTTAATGATACACTTCTAGCAATATGTAGTTGGTGCTGAATAACAATATCAAGACTATCTTGAATATATTGTTATTGTTGCTTCTGCTGAATAGATGGTCATATGGTTGTCACTAAAATACTTCTTATACTGTACACCGACTTCAAATTTTATATAAATAAGTATAGTTGACAAAAAATATATGGAATGGAAACTCCACAAACAAGCTTCACAGTATCAAATTCATCATTAGAGAGTTGCATTCCATGTATAAAACAAATCACAGGGATGAGGTGGTTTTGTGCCAATCATGTATAAGACACATATACCTGACTCATGCATACCTCATGAAGGGAGAATCTTGATGAGGAAGCATACCCTGCCATTGTCCATTGACAGTGGAACACATTTTTGCCAAGTGTTTTGGCTTCCATCCTCTGAATTCTTTTAAGAAACTTTATGATGTTCCACACAAGAAAATCTTGGACTTTTTGAGGGAATGCAATTTATATAACAGATTTTGACTCAATTTTATAAGGATTATATACTTTTTACCTTGATCTTTTTTATGAACCTCATACAAGTAATAATGGCTCTGTTCTGCCAAGTCCAGATACTGCCATGAGATATAGATTCTCTTGATCAGTACCTATTGTAATCTGATCAAGCCTACATCAATGCCCTTGGAGACTAATGGCACTGACAGGGAATAACCCACTTAGAATAGTATAATTATGGGTCAACGCTACTTTTATGGCCAGTTTAGTGCCATAGTAGTCATTTTGTATTATGGACCCAGGGCAGCCTATATGTACGAGGCAGTCCATACCCATGATGGATCCAAGTAGGCCTGGTACCTTTATGGATACAGCTCAACCCATTGCCATCACCAACCAATGTTGAAAGGACAGCATGTCATGACTTGATATTATGATATCAGCTTCAACATAGGAATAAAAACTCCAGGCATGAGTTGATATCTTGGTGAAGAAAAATCACTCCACAAAACAAGAATTTACCACAGTTAGGTAGAATGGCAGATTTACTGCATTGTGTAGAGAGACTCAAGTGCTAACAGATTGTTCTATTCACAGCAGCAACTGCCTTCCAATTTTAACAAAGTGTACTCAGAGAGATACATGATTGTGTTTCATACAGAAATCCCAGTCAACAACACCGATGTCAAGACATTTTTAAGTATGGATTGGTCAGAAACTATTCATTGACACTCAACAGTCAGTCTGGAACATCACTGCAATAGGGTGGATGCATGATCTTTTTTGTCAATTTTCCAGCAAGTGGAAAATATTCTAGCTTCATCCACCATGATGCCCACTGGCTATGTTTGGGAATCAGTGTCATGAATGACACAGGTGCTAAACATGGCTACACAACACATGCTTGCCAATGATATGACAGCAGCAGTAAATCTATGCTGTTCATAAAGAGATGCATGGCTGTCCACTTCTGCTTTAATAAAAAAAATTATAAATCCTTTCTTAGGTCACAGTCATTGTCATCTAACCTGATCTTCAGTGGTCAGGTGGAGGAAGTCCATAAGCAGGCATCAAAGGAAACAAATCTCATACAGACCTAGTATCAGAGACCATAGTGATCTTTCCAGAACTTGGACAGAAAAGTGAGAAGGACCCCTTCAGGGCATGCCTAAGAAACACCCTATAGTTGCTATATGTATTTAAAAGCAAAACAGTTTTCAAGGGACAAAGATGACAAGAATCAGAGATGGGGGAATCATTTTTAATCCTAGTTTCCCTTCACACCAGCCTCCTTCCAAAATAAAAAGATGACATGCTCATGCCACCCTTGTTATATATCCCAAGGATGGGAAGATAGTCACTTTGCTATGGAATGGAAAAGACTTTGCCTTGATAATCCATGGATCCTGTAAGTTGTCTTGGAAGGGCTCCAGATAACATTCAATTCCCCTCACCCATTTTTCCCAACTGCTACAGATATACTAAAAGACCATTTAAAGGCTAACATTCTGCTGCCAAAGGCCAATGGCAAATTTTGGTCAGTCAGAGACTTGAGCTCCATCAACTTTTTCATTGTTCAGAATGAAGATGCTGAGCTGGTTCTAAATGTTATAATGGCAGCCACTTTGGAATAAGTCTAGATCTGCAAGATGCATTCCACCATATTCCAATATACAAGTCATTCAGTCAGTTCATGAGGTTCACTTTTAGGAATACATTATTCCAGTTTAGGAATCCCCTTTTGGGCTCAACATCAGTCCCTTCTTCTTCACAATAAATATGGACAGAGTAGTATCTCACTTAAGGACAATCTTCAAGTCTGTGTCATCAATCTATCTGGATGATATATTGTACAAACATCAGGTGAGTTATATTTTAAGCCAAGTCTTGAATTCCCTGATTTCACTTCTACTCCATCTTGGAGTCATTGTCAGAAAGGACAAATCCAATATCATCCTGCCTCAACATTTCACCAGCATGGGGATGGAGTTCAAAACACGTGAACAGGGTCTGTCTTCCATAGAAATAAGCAATGAAGATTATTTCCATGATATTTTCAATACAAGCAAAGAATTCCATTTCAGCCAGAGAATTCATCTGACTACTGGGTCTCCTCAGTGTGGCAGTAGATCTCCTAGTCATGTGTCACATGTACATGGGACAATTGTAGATGATCCTGTTGTCCAAGTGGCAACTGAAGCTTCCTTGACTCTGATTCTTTGAGGACACAACCCAGCAAATGGGACAGCCTCGCCTGGCTTTCAGCAGGTGTTCCTTTACATGTCAAGCCTTTGGGAATCATGATTTGTATGGATACCAGCAAAGAGGGCCTGGGTGTACACATTCTGTCATTGTTTCGGGAAACAAGCTGGTTGTGGTCTCCACAGGACCAATTTTGCTTATCAGTCTCCTAGAGATGAAGGTCATAGTAAATGCATGTCATTGGTGACAGGACATGTCACATGGAAGGGGTGTACTCATACTATGCAGCATATCCACTGTCACAATGGTGAATTATCTCAGAAGGCATGGGAAGCAAGGGACCAAATCTCCAGACTTGTTTCCTAGTTTGGGCTTTTCTCAGGTGGTGTCATCAACAACAAAGCCACCTTCAGCTTCATCATATCCCTGGCAATCTCATTGTAGTAATGGACCCATCCCACTGGAATCAGCTAACCCAAACTGAATGGTAAGTTCATTCCTTGGTATTCAGTTGAATATGTGCCCATAAGGGCTGGCCACTTGTTGATCAATTTGGGATAAGGTGGAATGCAAACTCCCAACCTTTGTCTTCCCAGTCCCAGATCTGTAGGTATGCAGTTGACACTCTTTCCAAAGACTGGAATGGTATGGAAACATATTATTAGCCTCCAACACATCTGATCCCCCTCATCATGCAAAAGGTAAGGGAACTGGAGAGTTGCCTTATCCTGCTTGCTCCCCTGACGTGGAAAAAAAATCAAGAATAAACGATTTGTTAAACCACACAATGGAAATTCCAGGAAATTTTGAATTTTTCTTCACCTGCTCAAAGAACCACAATAGCAGGCATTTCATGTGAATCCAGACCTATTTAATCTGCATCTGGATCATATCAAATAACCCAAAGGAGCAGAATTTTACCAAAACAAGTGGTGGACAGAACTGCTCATGCAAGGCCCACCACTCTAAAAGTATATGAGGGGAAGTGAAGATTTTGTACAATGGTGTGAGCAGGAACACATTGTATCACTTAAAGTATCATTACTCAAAGTTGGCTAATGTTTTCCTGTGGCTTTTGGATGTGAACAAGCTCATCACTATAAAATGTTACTGCTCCACTTACCCAGACACATTTTGGCATTATGGAAGAGAGGATATAAGACAAAACAATGACCTGTCTGACCTTTTGGCAAACTTTAACATATCACAACCAATTGCCTTGGTTTTGTGCACCAAATGAAATCTACCATGGGTTCTGACATGGTTGAATAAGGCTGCATTCGAACTTAAGTTTCAAGTATCATTGTTGCATCTCTTTTAAAAGCTACTTCCTTGTTGGTCTAGCTACAGCAGATAGAATCAGTGAAATACATGCCTTGTTGGTTGACCCAAACTATCTACAGTTCTGTCATGATAGTTTGATTTCACTGCTAATGAACCTTGCTCTCATTGCTGAGAACAGGCTCTTGTCAATAGATGGTCAGTCATTTGTGGTGAAATCCCTATCATCATTGACCCTTCACCTCAGCATCCTTTGCATGAGTCACTTTGAGGTACCTGAAATGAACTGAACCACTGAAGATCTCATTTATTTATACCTTTAAAAGATAAGAACATCTATATCACAGCTCAGGATCTATTGTGTTGGATACTTTTTTTTAGCTTTTACCTCCAAGATCTTTCATCCCAGAAGGCTCAGTTAGACCTGATGGGACCTAAAGCAGCATTTTATAGGCTACTTTCCAGGTTGGTTGGCTGCTTCTCTGTGACACAGCCTATCAACTTCTGCTGGATTTGCTGTAGTAGGGGGAGAGGGGGAGGGGATATTTCTCCATCACTTTCATCTGGATGTATGAAGTCACTACTCCATCCTTTCACTTTCTCTTGAGTTGGAAACTGCCTCATATACCTTGGGAGACCAGAGAAGGCCCTTCTTCAGTCTTCAGCGTAAGGGGATGTATTTCCCATAACCTCTTACCAATTCTTCTACAGTACTATGCTCCGCTTATATATTTGAAAAAGGATCTGTTTTTGGAGTAAAATATGTTTCTTTGATAATACTGACTAAATAATAATATGGATACACCATCCCATCTTCCCTGTAGTTACATCCTACTGGCAGTACATCCATTCTGCTCCAGTAGTAACTGAAGTATGAAATGGAGCCTTATGCCCAACGGGAGATCACTCTAATCAAACTCCATGTTATGGAGGCAGACAACTTTTGGCTCATTATAGATAAGAGTTAACTTGGGACTGCAGGATTTGCGAGGTAATGGCTGTACTCCTAAGGTATTATGATATTGAAAGTATTATCAAAGAAACATATTTCACTTAAAAAATTAGCTTCCCAAGAATACCTTTTGGCTTCAGTACTCAGCAGTTAAAATGAACACAAGGAGGAATGAATGGACAGTTCATGAATTCCTTCCAATTCTTTTTGGCCAGTTGAGCATTAATCCCCTTGAAGGACTCTTGTTTTATGATGCTTGGATTTACCCTATAGTCTTTATAGTGTGCCTAAAAGTAAAGTGCATGTTGTTATGATGCTGTCAATCCATTTCTTTATCCATTACCTTTTCATTTCGCATAATAAAAATTAGTTTAATACAATCTACATTTAACAACCTTCATGAATGACTTACACTTGGGATAAGGAAGAAATCTTTTTCTTTGGGGGTCAAAAGGTCAAATGTCAAGGTCACTACAACTTAAAGAAGGCAAATGCTTTCCATACAACTTCAGCATTAAATCATAGACTGGACTAAAATTTGTGGATGGTTTGTATATAGAGCAAGGTGAAAACCTATTGATTTGGGGGTTAAAAGGTCAAAGATCAAGATCACCATAACTGAGAGATGAAAAATTGTTTCTGCACAAAACATTCAGTTCTCAACCATATACCATTATCTGAGTTTGTGGATGACTTACACTTTGGGTAAGAATGAATTTAGGGGTCAAAAGGTCAAAGATCAAAGTATTTTGTAGAGAATAAAAATGGTATTTTTGTAATAACTTTAGTTCTAGACCATATACCTTAACCAGTTTTTGTGGAGGACTTTTGCTTAAGAATTAAGTCTTGTAACATTGGGATCAAATGATCCAAGACCATGATCATTGTGACTCAATGAAGTATGGGTTTTGCACATGAAACCTATAAATTTGGGGTCTAAAATCAAAGATTATGATAATAGTAACTCTGTAGTTTGTTCCACACAGCATTGCAAATGATATCCAGATCTATAGCTGAGTGAATTTTGAAGTCAGCATCTTTAAATGTGCATAAAATTATTTAATTCATTTGCTTAAAAACTATTTCAGCAACATTTGAATCAACAAACAGCATAACACTTAACATGCATTACATGCTGAAACAGGGTGATCTATTTATGTCAAATTCTTCAATACCGCCATAACTTGTGGAAGAGTCAATTAGTTTATTAAGAATTGGTCAGCTTTCCTATTCAGTCATCATGTAGTTGTCTCTCTTTGATTTCTTTGCAATATCAAATATTGACTCTTTGAGAACTCAGGATGAACATTGTGGATTACATGTACACAGACCAGTCTTTATAGCATGTAGCAAATGGACTAAATGTAAATATGAATTATGTTAAAATCATTTAGTAATTTTAGCTACATTTCAATATGCTGGCATGAAAATTAAATAAGAAACTGATGAGGATATCTCATTCCCAATCCTGTATCGCATGAATGATAATAAGACCATATGCAGAAAAGCATTAAACACTGTTTTGGCATAATGTCACATCAGTCACATCATTCATTTCTCCAATCCAAATATGGCTTTCTTCTCCAATCCAAATATGGCTTTCTTCTCCAATCCAAGTATGGCTTTCTTCTCCAACCCAAATGTGGCTTTCTAGTCACGTCATTCATTTCTCCAATCCAAATATGGCTTTCTTCTCCAACCCGAATATGGCTTTCTAGTAACATCATTCATTCTCCAATCCAAGTATGCCTTTCTAGTCACAGACTTCATTCTATAACCCAAATATGGCATTCTAGTCACATCAGTCATTTCTCCAATCCAAATACAGCTTTCTTCTCCAACCCAAATATGGCTTTCTAGTCACATCATTCATTTCTCCAATTGAAATATGGCTTTCTTCTCCAACCCAAATATGTCTTTCTAGTCACATCATTCATTTCTCCAATCCAAATATGGCTTTCTTCTCCAACCCAAATATGACTTTCTAGTCACATCATTCATTTCTCCAATTCAAAATTTGGCTTTCTAGTAACATCATTCATTTCTCCAACCCAATATGTCTTTCTAGTCACATCATTCATTTCTCCAATCAAAGTATTACTTTCCAGTCACATCATTCATTTCTCCAATCATAATATTACTTTCCAGTCACATCATTCATTGTCCAACCCAAATATGGCTTTCTAGTCATATCATTCATTTCTCCAACCCAAATACGGCTTTCTTCTCCAATCTAAATATGGCTTTCTAGTCACATCAGTCATTTCTCCAATCCAAATATGGCTTTCTTCTCCAACCCAAATATGGCTTTCTAATCACATCATTCATTTCTCCAATCAAAATATGGCTTTCTAGTCACATCAGTCATTTCTCCAATCTAAATATGGCTTTCTAGTAACCTCGGTCATTTCTCCAACCCAGATACGTCTTTCTAGTCACATCATTCATTTCTCCAATCCAGATATGGCTTTCTAGTAACATCATTCATTTCTCCAATCCAAATATGGCTTTCTAGTCACATCATTCATTTCTCCAATCCAAATTTGGCCTTCTAGTCACGTCAGTCATTTCTCCAATCCAAATATGGCTTTCTTCTCTAACCCAAATATGTCTTTCTAGTAACATCAATCATTTCTCCAATCCAAATATGGCTTTCTAGTCACATCAGTTATTTCTCCAATCCAAATATGGCTTTCTTCTCCAACACAAATATGTCTTTCTAGTCACATCATTCATTTCTCCAATCCAAATATGGCTTTCTAGTCACATCATTCATTTCTCCAATCCAAATATGGCTTTCTAGTCGCATCATTCATTTCTCCAATCCAAATATGGCTTTCTAGTCACATCAGTCATTCTCCAAGCCAAATATGGCTTTCTTCTCCAACCCAAATATGTCTTTCTAGTCACATCATTCATTTCTCCAATCCAAATATGGCTTTCTAGTCACATCATTCATTTCTCCAATCTAAATATGGCTTTCTAGTCATATCATTCATTCTCCAACCCAAATATGGCTTTCTAGTCACATCAGTCTTTTCTCCAATCAAAATATGTCTTTCTAGTCACATCATTCATTTCTCCAATCCAAATATGGCTTTCTAGTCACATCAGTCTTTTCTCCAATCAAAATATGGCTTTCTAGTCACATCATTCATTTCTCCAATCCAAATATGTCTTTCTAGTCACATCAGTCATTTCTCCAATCCAAATATGGCTTTCTTCTCCAATCCAAATATGGCTTTCTAGTCACATCATTCATTTCTCCAATCCAAATATGGCTTTCTAGTCACATCATTCATTTCTCCAATTCAAATATGGCTTTCTTCTCCAATCCAAATATGGCTTTCTAGTCACATCAGTCATTTCTCCAATTTAAATATTGCTTTCTTTTCCAACCCAAATATGGCTTTCTAGTCACATGATTCATTTCTCCAGTCCAAATATGGCTTTCTTCTCCAACCCAAATATGGCTTTCTAGTCACATCATTCATTTCTCCAATCAAAATATTACTTTCCAGTCACATCATTCATTCTCCAACCTAAATACGGCTTTCTAGTCACATCATTCATTTCTCCAACCCAAATATGTCTTTCTAGTCACATCATTCATTTCTCCAGTCCAAATATGGCTTTCTTCTCCAACCTAAATATTTCTTTCTAGTCACATCATTCATTTCTCCAATTCCAATATGGCTTTCTATTAACATCAGTCATTTCTCCAGTTCATATATGGCTTTCTAGTCATATCAGTTATTTTTCCAATCTAAATATTGCTTTCTAGTAACCTCAGTCATTTCTCCAACCCAAATATGTCTTTCTAGTCAATCATTCATTTCTCCAATCCAAATATGGCTTTCTACTAACATTATTCATTTCTCCAATCTAAATATGGCTTTCTAGTCACATCAGTCATTTCTCCAATCCAGATATGGCTTTCTTCTCCAACCCAAATATGGCTTTCTAGTCACATCATTCATTTCTCCGATCAAAATATTACTTTCCAGCCATATCATTCATTTCTCCAATCCAAATATGTCTTTCTAGTCACATCATTCATTTCTCGAATCCAAATATGGCTTTCTAGTCACATCATTCATTTCTCCAATCCAAATACGGCTTTCTTTTCCAATCCAAATATGGCTTTCTAGTCACATCATTCATTTCTCCAATCCAAATATGGCCTTCTAGTCACGCCAGTCATTTTTCCAATCCAAATGTGGCTTTCTAGTCACATCATTCATTTCTCCAATTCAAAGATGGCTTTCTTCAATCCAAATATGGCTTTCTTCTCCAATCCAAATATGGCTTTCTAGTCACATCATTCATTTCTTCAATCCAAATATGGCTTTCTAGTCACATCATTCATTTCTTCAATCCAAATATGGCTTTCTAGTCACATCAGTCATTTTTCCAATCCAAATATGGCTTTCTAGTCACATCATTCATTTCTCCAATTCAAATATGTCTTTCTTCTCCAAACCAAATATGGCTTTCTAGTCACATCAGTCATTTTTCCAACCCAAATATGGCTTTCTAGTTATATTGTCATTTTTCCAATCCAAACATGGCCTCAGAAATGGCAGGGGGTGCTTTTGGTGGATCATCTTCATCACTGTTAATAGTAGAACCTATTTCCTGCTAATCAAGGGCTATGATTCTTTTTTGTCACTCCGAAAAACAGGACAGTTTCAGTACTGGTCTTTGATTCAACAAGAGTGTAGTCCTCATCCATGTTGACCAAGTACTGGACTTCATCAAATGATTTTAATTGTTCTCTTAGCACCACTTTAGTCCTTAGCAACTTCTTTTTTCATTTCAACAGAATTTAAGTCACTTTAAAACATCTAACTTATCTTTGAAAAGAATAAGCTTTTCTTTTCTTGGACTCCTCCACTGACAGTTTAAATGTCTCAATTCTCTTATCTGTGTTCTGTCTCAATTCACTCTTGAATCTAACTGGTTTTACAACAAAGTAACACTTTATTGACTTATTGGAGCTTATTTTTAGCTAAAATAAACCTGCCACCATTAATTCTTTCTGTGAAAACTGCTCCTGTGGCCTAGTGGTTAGAGCATCTGCCTCAGATGCAGAAGGTTGCAGGCTGGAACCCAAGCAGAGTCCTACCAAAGAATTATAAAAATGTAACTAACAACATTAAGAGGTTAGCATTAGGACTGGTCAGCCTGGTGTCAGGATAATGTAAATGAGTGGTACATCATGCTACATGTTTGCGGCATGGTGCCCCAGTGCTAGACATCACTATAAACTGCCACACTGCAGACATCATAGTGATATGAATGGAAAATTGTTAAAGCTATATTAGAAATCCAAATCACACACACACACACACACACACACACACACACACACACACACACACACACACACACACACACACACACACACACACACACACACACACACACACACACACACACACATTCTTTCTGTGATCTGTTGCCGTATAAGTGTCAATAAACAATGACCTACAGTGTGTTCATCATTTGAATGATTGGCTAAGTGTGTATATTGAGGTTAAGTCACTGATCTACTGGGGTGGCTACAGTGCTAAAGAAAATGTTGGCATATGTTCTGCCTGTAAATACAATAGTTCACATGGACTAGTTACAATAGTAATCTCATTAGAAACATGGGTAATTTTTAGTGTGCTGATAATTGTCAGTTAGGAAAACAATATTTATCCTTGACTTAGCACAGTAGTGGCTAAGAGTCAAACTCTGACTGTATAAACACATTATGGTGATGTCCAAATCAAGTACGGTGGTTTTGATATAAATGTTTTCAGCCAATGGATGTTCAACATTCTTATTTTTAATATATTATTTAATTTTCATAAATTCGGTCCCAAGGTCCATACCATTGCTGTGTTATATCCAGAGTCCATAGCAATACTGTGTTATATCCAGGGTCCATAGCATTACTGTATTATATCCAGAGTCCATAGCTTATATCCAGGGTCTGTAGCATTACTGTGTTATATCCAGGGTCCATAGCATTACTGTGTTATATCCAGAGACCATAGCATTACTATGTTATATACAGAGTCCATAACAATACTGTGTTATATCCAGGGTCCATAGCAATACTGCATTATAGCAAGGGTCTATAGCAGTACTGTGTTATATCCAGGGTCCATAGCTTTACTGTATTAAATCCAGCATCCATAGCAATTCTGTGTTACATCCAGGGTCCATAGCATTACCGTGTTATATCCAGGGCCCATAGGACTACTTTGTTATATTGAGGGACTATAGCATTACTGTATTATAACCAGGGTCTATAGCAATTCTGTGTTATATCCAGGGTCCATAGCAATTCTGTGTTATATCCAGGTCCATAGCATTACTGTGTTATATCCAGGGTCCATAGCATTACTGTGTTATATCCAGCATCCATAGCAATACTGCATTATATCCAGGGTCAATAGCACTACTGTGTTACATCCAGGGTCCATAGCATTACTATGTTATATGCAGAGTCCATAGCAATACTGTGTTATATCCAGGGTCCATAGCAATACTGTGTTATAGCAAGGGTCTATAGCATTACTGCATTATATCCAGGGTCCATAGCATTACTGTGTTAAGTCCAGCATCCATAGCAATTCTGTGTTATATCCAGGGTCCACAGCATTACCGTGTTATATCCAGGGTCCATAGGACTACTGTGTTATATTGAGGGACTATAGCATTACTGTGTTATAACCACGGTCTATAGCATTACTTTGTTATATCCAGGGTCCATAGCAATTCTGTGTTATATCCAGGGTCCATAGCATTGCTATGTTATATCCAGGGTCCATAGCATTACTGTGTGAAACACAGAATGTTTCAGTGAAGCCTGTTATAATGGAGGAGAGCTTTGTTTTTCATTGCTGAATCCCAAACAGACACAGAATCAACCTTTGAGTAAGCTGAAACCAATATGCAGTTGGCTTGATGATGGAGTTGTCAGCGCTTAGAAAATCAATAACAGCTATTGGGTGAACTGAAACTAGTGTGCAGTTGGCAGAATGGTGGAGTTGTCATCCCTCAAAAAGAACAAAACAATTACAGCTTTTGTAGTGTCTACAGTAGAACATATAAGTATATTCTCAGCAAGGTATGTATGTGAGCTGCCAGGGTTTTCATTCACATGCCTGATTAGCATTTTCTGAAAAAATTCTTGTAGCTTTTAGTATCTGATTTCATTTTGTAAAACTCCATATTATTTTTGTGACTTGCTTCTGATTTTTTTAATTCAGCTTTCATAAAGTGATCATATTTTATTTCCCAGAGAAGTAACTTATTATTTTCTTTTAAAAATCTTCTAGAATGTGTTGTACCAGTTGTGCAAGTTCCTGAACCTAACATCACAGATCTAGAAAACTTTACTTTCTCAGACATCACTGTCCTTCTGACCTTGGCCACAGGTCTTGACAGGGAAGTCAAGGATGTTTACATGATAACTTTGGAGGTTAAGGACACTTTCAGTTCACTGCAAGGACAAATTATCATAAGAGTAAGTTTCAGATTACATATTTTGTCTCATGTGTATATTGTGAGACATAGGTATTACCATTTGGAACATCCTTATTTTCTTTCTGATGTGTGTTGACTCTCTGAAATAGACTCAGAGCTAACCATAGAGATACTTCCTGAATTGGCATGTTTTGGGCAGATGAATAACTGGTTAGATGTGTGATTAACAGTGCTGTCAGAAATTCTAAGTGTTGAAAAAACACTTGATGATGTTTTTACAATCAGTCAAATACCTAGTAATCGAAATTTTAGTTCTCAAATTTTTGCTGCACCTTTCTGATGAAAAAATTGAAGAAATCATTGGTTTCATTAGAATCAAACTTTTTCTTACTTTTCTATTAGGAATGTCATGTTATCAAGAAATTATGACATCAGTGAAGTTGTTATGACATAATAACTACCATGAACTTGAAGGCAGTTCAAAATGGCTGCTGTTTACACCTGAGGTCTATTTCTAGCATGCAGTGGAACAGGCCAATGTTATTCTGACTGAAATATTGCTTTTCTGGTGACAAGAGGGACAACAGAGGTGGTGGCAGCACCATTGGCAACATTAAGATGCAGTAACAAAATTTTTGACAGTAAACTTTTATCTTTTAGATCAGTTAATGTATGCAACTGAAACTTTGATTGAATAGTACTTCTATGATCATTCTATTTCAAGTACTTCTCTAAAGTCAGTTCCATTCAAACTGGAAGTATTTGATTTGTTTATTGTATAGATGCTCTCAAAATTTGATGTTTTGAGTAAAATTCTCACCTCATTGAACATGTGCATTTCACAAGTGTAAAAATGTAATTATTTTATTCTTTGAAGTCCTTACAATTCCAGAAGTGGCAATATCTGAAAGGCAAGTGCAATTAATCAACCTTGAAACCAAAAAATCGGAATATAAATGTTAGATACACCAGACATGCACTCAAACACTATAATGACTATACATTCTAGTTTTTCATATATGCAGCCATCAAAGTTGTAATTATCTTTTGTCCTCTAATTTTTGTGACAAAGAACTGAAGGTACCTGAAAATAATAGAGATTTATACCTATGAATATTTGTGCACATGAAAAATAATGAATAAAAAATTGGACAAAAAATTACAGTCAGTCTGGTAATATTTTTTCAAGATCATATGTCCATGATATATCTTGAGCAGTTTTACTGTCACTAAGCAGGAGGAATCTTTTTCCTGAAAATATTTTCCATTGGTCACATAACTATTGTTTTGTCTTATAATGAATGTTATCTCTTCTCCTAATGTTATAGATAAGAGTATTGGATGTCAATGACAATTGCCCCAAAGCAAATCAAACAGTTTTCAAGCTTTTGCCTCGTCCTGTGCTTAGCATTGTGCCGTTAGTGACCTTGTCTGTAACTGATGTTGATGTGGATATGAATGCCAAGATTTTTTTCGCTGTGTCTGAAATTACATATAGGTAGGTAGAACTCTAGTTTGTTGTTTAAAATTATCTAACTGGACACAAAAGTGTTGACTGTGTAGTGTATTTAATTCTACCTATAAGTTGATGTCTGTGATATTTACTTTATTGAACGTAGCATATAGGGTGTGTGATAAAAAGAAATATTATTTGGGTGAAGATCATGAGAAGACAAAGAATATTATAAACAATGTCCACAGCATGTGTGTAGGCACATTAGAAGAATTAGCTCCCTTGGTGATGGGAGCTCTTCAGTTTTAAGATGTATGGTGTCTCTCAGGATATTCAGATTGAATAAAGAAACTGTTAAATGTTTTAGATTGATTTAACCCATGAAGTTAAGTGAAAACAAGACACCAGATATGCTAGATGGAAAGTTCTTGGAAATTCAGAATGGAGGGAGAGTTTCAGCCTTACCCTGGCAAAATTTTTGAGGCATGCAGTGATAGCAAAAGTATGCTAAGTAAGCGATATATTCTTGTGTGTCTTCACCATAAAGAGGGCATACACTTATAAGGCATGTGTGGACATTATGTTAAACAAGTACATGGCATGAAAAATAAAAAAAAGTTTTGCATGTAGATTTATGAAATAAGAAATTTATCATTCATAAATATAGTGGATAAGGGATTCATTTATTCAAAAATAATAAGGCTGAATTTAACTTTTTAAATTATTAATATTCAAATTATTTAATTTGAAAAGTGTAGAAGGTTCTTCTTTTTTATGCCATCCACAAATTTGATAGGGCATAGAGTCTTACCCTTTTCTCTATCAATCACATCCATGTGTCTCTCTGTCCGTCTGGTTAAGTTTTGTGTTTAGGTCAGCTTCAGGTAAGATGGTTTTGCATTACTGTTGCACTAAAACCTGTTTATTTTTACAGCTCACCTTTAGAGTGTGACACTGGACTGGACATCTGGAGGGATGTGTACACAAAGATCACAACAATTTCATTTGAAGTCGTGGCGATGGACAGTGGCAATCCACGATTAGGCACACCCATGTACTTCAACCTGACACTGGACAACAGCTGTCTCATAGATTTAGAATGTGGAAAAATTGATATTCAACTTATTCCTGACAATGACACAGGAGAATTGTTCCTAAGAATACCAAAATACTGGGTGCATATGTATGGCAAGTATGATATTGATATAATTAATTGTATTGCTGTATAAAATACTGGATATATAACTTTAGCGAGTATGACATTAATATAATCAAATTTAGTTTTATGTAAAATGCTAGGCTCATACATATGGTAAGGATGATATTGATATAATAAAGTGTAGTACTGTATAAAATACTGGATATATATGGTAAATGCAATATAATTTAGTTAAGCATAATACTATCACTGACATCCCACCCCTGTCCTTGTGGGTTTGAATCTGAGCTTGGTCAATGTGTGTATGTGGAAAAGCTTGCCATTTGCTTCCCATGGGTTGGTGGTCCTTCCCAGGGTTTTCAAAAGCTCTTCCTCCTCCATTATACTATCTGCCATGTATAGCCTATCAGGTGCTGAATAATGATGTTAGGCTTACAAAACCAAACCAAACCATATAAAATACTAGATACAGGCATATGGGAAATATGACATTTATGTAATTATATCTACTACTGAATAACATTTTGGGTACATACATGTGGTTAGCTTAATTGATAATGATATTTTGCAGTTTCATTTTGGTCATGGCCACTTTAATTGCTGAATTTACCTCTGTCAGAGTTTGTATATTTATTTAGTTGATTAACTTCTCTAAATATCCAAATAAAGAATACAAAAGAGAAAAAATGCTGAGAACAAAACAGCAATGGCTTCAATTGTTAAAACAAAACTTCTGACATTATGAGCATGAACCAAACACCTGTCAAGATCTGTCTTTAATATCATGTTTTTGTCTGAGTGCTCAATATCAGTTGTATTCTTTGAAGCTCAACAAAACATCCAATTCAAGTGGTAATTAAAACATATCTATAGGATTTCCTAATTTAACCACAGCCCATCAAGTTGGACCATGAGTTAGTTTTGACAGTTTTGTTATCATCATTCCATATGTGAACCAAACATAAAACCATCTTCCCCTTACTCAGTGGAATCAATGGGCTATAGCATCCACTTATTAAAATAACAACACCTCTCTAATACCAGTCAACCCATTAAGATGTCATTGTAAAGTTTGAATTATAATTACAACACCCTGGTAATATCAGCCAACCCTTGAGATGTCGGCATGAATTTTGAATTGTAATAACACCCTGTTAATACCAGCCAACCCTTTTAGATATCAGCATGAAGTTTGAATTATAACCAAACCCTGCCAATACCAGCCTACCCTTTTAGATGTCAGCATGAAGTTTGAATTATAACAACACTCTGCTAATATCAGCCAACCCTTTGAGATGTCAGCATGAAGTTTGAATTATAACAACACCCTGCTAATGTCAGCCAACCCTTTGAGGTGTCAGCATGAAGTTTGAATTATAACAACACCCTGCTAATACCAGCCTACCTTTTAGATATCAGCATGAAGTTTTAATTCCCTGTTAACATCAGCCAACCTTTTTACATATCAGCTTGAAGTTTGAATTATAACAACACCCTGCTAATATCAGCCAACCCTTTTAGATGTTAGCATGAAATTTGAATTATAACAACACCCTGCTAATATCTGCCAACCCTTTGAGATGTCAGCATGAAGTTAGAATTATAACAACACCCTGCTAATGTCAGCCAGCCCTTTGAGATGTCAGTGTTAAGTTTGAATTATAACAACACCCTGCTAATGTCAGCCAGCCTTTTTAGATGTCAATGTGAAGTTTTAATTCCCTGCTAATATCAACCAACTCTTTGAGATGTCAGCATGAAGTTTGAATTATAACAACACCCTGCTAATATCAGCCAACCCTTTGAGATGTCAGCATGAAGTTTGAATTATAACAACACCCTGCTAATGTCAGCCAACCCTTTGAGGTGTCAGTGTGATGTTTGAATTATAACAACACCCTGCTATTATCAGCCAACCCTTTTAGATATCAGGGTGAAGATTGAATTCTCTGCTAATATCAGCCAATGCTTTTAGATGTCAGCAAGAAATTTGAATTATATTAACAATACAAATGATACTTGGACCTCATATTAACAATACATGCCCCTTTATCAATCATCATTGTGTATTATAATGTATGTGCTGATTGTGGCAAATTGTTCAGTCTGTATGAAAATGGATGTGAACAGCATAGTGGGCCATACTCAGGACTTGAACTGAGGAGAGTTTAATAAAGAAAGCAATATTTCTGATTGTTTTGCATGAAGGCTTCAGTAATCTTTGACAGTCTCTGTTCAATACACCAATTGCACTGAAACAGTCTAATCTTATAAACAGTGGGATGATACAGCATGGCAGTTGTATTGACTTGAACTTAACTTAAATTGACTATATCCTTTTTTAAATGTAGGTCTTTTCTTGTTGGGAAATAACAGCATTTACATAAAAGATATCAAAAGCAATTGATACATAGACTTGATTTTGTTGCATCTCTACCATTGCCAACATAATTATTAATTGGCCAGCATCATAAATGAAAAATGTGGTTGATATTGCCCTTCTCCTATTCCAGCCTTAAAATGTTGGACAGTTTGTCTAAAATTATTTTCTGTGTCTCAAAGTGTTTGGATGTTAAGAAGAAAATTATATTTTTGCATCTGAAAACATAGTGTAAAGCAGGTACCCAACCTTTGTTGTTTTTATTCACTGATATGACAGAGTCTTGTTGGAACTTCCTTCACAATAAAACTCCCTCACTTTGTGATTCCCATGAATGGCATTATAGAGGTATTTAAAAATGAAATGACAAATCAGGTAAAAAAAAAATAAAGATATCATCAACATGTTGATTTAAGTTTAATTTTTGATTTCTTTGATATTCATAAGTGGCAGTTTTGCCATGGTCAGTTAAAGATAAGACTGATGAGTTGAGTTTGTGTGCTAATGCAGCAAGACTCGCTGTTTTACAATGATGACAAGTTTCAATGATGCATATTCAACCTTTCCAATTTTTTGTATTCTTTTTTTTTCTTGTTCTTGTTGTTTATAGTAATCTTCTCATAGATGTAAGTTTTGGCTCTGTTGAAAATGCATTAGTATTGGTCTGTAGAGAACAGTGGAGGAATCTTTGATTTGAAGCATACTCTGTCATTAAACATTGGGTTTATTTTAATTGTTTCAGTCCTTTTAGTCAAGTTTCTGAGACTTGAATCAATTTTACCTGTTATAAGACAGGACCAAGTGTGGATCTCAGGGGTGGGGTATTAGGAAAGAGGGTCACTGTCCTACTGAATGTGTGCAGACTCTGTGTGTGTGTGTGTGTGTGTGTGTGTGTGTGTGTGTGTGTGTGTGTGTGTGTGTGTGTGTGTGTGTGTGTGTGTGTGTGTGTGTGTGTGTGCAGAGATACAGGCAGACAGACAGACATACATGGGTGTTCACTGTATCTAATTAAATCATTTTGTTTACAGATTGTAAAGACTACCTTGGAATATCTAATGGATTTGTCCGCTATGATCAACTCTATTCCTCATCTGATTATTCACCTGAAACATCAGCTGTTTATGGAAAGCTAAACTACACAGGAGGTATATTTTATTGTTTGGTTGGACATAACAAACATTAAGTGAAATATTTGCTGATAAAGGTACTATTTTCTATGATTATGTGACTTTAGGGATTCATAGACCATTATATCATCATCAATAGGACTTAGAGACCAGCCATTATATTATTTTATCAGCAGGATTTTTTTAAAACCAGAATATTTGTTTTTACCTACCTCAAAATAGTTATATTTTTGCAAGGAATATAATGCATTCTATTATTTTTTTCTAGAAATCAGAACAAGAATATACTTTCTAGAAAATTAAATTGCTAGTCTCTTATGAACTTTAAAATTAACCAATATTGTCCCTGTTTTATTAATGATTTCAAGGGATAGAAATATCTTAATGTTTCCTACTTGTCTAGAATTATGGTTTTCATAAAATTGCACAAAAATCCAAACTATTCCCTAAAATTTTTTTTATATTTTTGGCAAGTGACATACAATTTTAGTCACATAGCACAATATGAAATTTTTTGAGATGGTCACTGACAATGTACAAAGTTGAATCCATCTGACATGTAAGAAATTCATGTGGAATTTTGTGACATTTGCTTGTTATGCAAGTAGTGTATATTTAATTTTGATAGACAGTGTACTCAATCATCCAGGTGGTTGGGTTGCTGGAAGTAATGATAAAAATCAGTACTTCGAAGTGCAGATGGATGAACCATTCAAGTTCACCCAGATACACCTGCAGGGACGATCTGATGAGCCAATGTGGGTTACATCATTTAATGTGTCCTATACAGATGGCACATCTGGGATGTGGGTACCCTATTCCAATGACTATGGGGAATCAGTAAGTACTCTTATTAATTCTTCGATATTAATAGAAAAACACCTTTAATACTCTACCATTTAAAATGTTAATAGTAACTATGTTAAAAGAAAATGTAACTTTATGTTCTAAAAACTGTTGATGTCATTTTAGATTTAGATTTTAAATTTTTTAAAGAAAATATTATGAAAAGAAGGAATGAAAGTGCAAGGATATGTCAGCTGATAAATTCATTAATTCATCCATCACTCTTTAACATACAAACATATGCAGTAAAATCTATTGTTGTCAGAGAAAAAAATTTGCATGTCTGGACTAAGGCTTAAACCGGATCTCTTAAATGCCTACCTGCACTCAACCACCAATTTTCTTCTGAGACAGTGACTCATACACGTATCAATAGCACATTCTGCCGCCTCTGGGAGACATATTCTCATGGCTTTTTCAGCTATAATTACCCTCTTTTAAATTGCAGTGATTGACTATCAACTACATAGAGGTCTTAAAAAAGCTAATTATACTACTGCCACTAAAATGACACTGGAAACAAATGTGCATGGCTGGACTGGGGCTTGAACCCAAAATTTCACAAGTCTCACCTGTCTACTCTACCACTCAAGCTATCTGAGAAAAAATCACATTCAGATGCCCGCAGTACAATCTGAATTTGAATATTTAAAGCTACTTCGCTTAATTGGCAGCAGACATAAAAATGTAATATGCTTCACAATTTCTTTACAAGTTTCATTTAAGTGGAACCTAAATATTTCAAATTTCATTTAAAGGGAACCTAATAAAATAAAAAAATTACTATATCTTTTAATTGTTGTTTTCCTTGATCAGTCTTAATAATAGATTACACTTTTCCTCAGTTTTCATGCAAATGTATTTGTATCATCAGATTTTCCTGGGTAACATTGACCAGACATCCATTTTAACTATGAACCTGGAACCACCCATATTTGGCAAAAGAATCAGAATTCATCCAAATACATGGTATGGAGGAATAGCACTGAGATTGGAACTTTCAGGCTGCTCACAGACAGTGCAGAAGTTTTGTGAGTAAAAATATCCATGCCCATGTTTAATAGTGTAATCCTTTTGATTTTATGTGTGCTTATTTTGTCAGTAAAAAGCAGTGATGTGCAGAAAGTATTCTTCATGTGAAAAACAGACTGTATATATCAGGGTCAGACAGATCTCAAAATTGCATGGTAACCCAGCATACTGCCATGAAAAGACAATGGTAGACCACCTTAAATCAGTAGCTTAGTGATGACATTCAAATGTGACACCATTAGCTTAAAGTCATCTCCTTTTTCTTAATACAGATCATTATAAATTATTCTCCTCTGAGTTACGTGTTTTTTTGACATTTTTGAATAAGTCACTGATGTTTAATATTGGGTAGCCTACTCATCTTGGTGACCTTGGGAAACTGGCACAAGTTTTGTTTAACCATGTTCTACTGTCTATACCCACTTATAAGTCAAGTCCATCTGCAAAATGAACTGACCCAGATCTGCCATAGCATGATGTTCTGGCAGATCTGGGTTCATGCAGTTAGATAGGATTAATCAGGAGAAGAAGTAACATAGACCTTGATCTGCAAGCCATTAGGCTATGGCAGATCAAGATCTTTGTTCTTTGCAGTTAGACTCGACTTATAAGTGAGTATTTATGGTATTGGTCTGTGCCTTATAGCTGTCATTCTGCAATGTAATTATTAGGCAGTAGCATTTTTGGGGGTAGACTGAATGAATACTATCATATATACTCATTTATAAGTCAAGTAAAATTGCAGACAACAAAGATCCTGATCTGCCAAGGCATAGTGCACCTGTAATGTTGTTTATTCTACTGATTACTCCTAACAAACTGCACAGACCCAGATCTGCCAGTGCATTATGTGACAGTAGATCTGGGTCTTTGCAGTTTGCAGTTGGATTCATCATATAAGTGAGTATATATGGTATAAGGCAAAATTAATTTTAGCCACTGAGTGAAGACTATAAGGCAACAGTATTCTCAGTAGACTGAATGAAGACTATAAGGCAATAGTATTCTCAGTAGACTGAATGAAGACTATAAGGCAACAGTATTCTCAGTAGACTGAAGGAAGACTATAAGGCAATAGTATTCTCAGTAAACTGAATGAAGACTATAAGGCAACAGTATTCTCAGTAGACTGAATGAAGACAATAAGGCAACAGTATTCTCAGTAGACTGAATGAAGACTTTCATCTAAGGGTTAAATATATATATATATATATATATATATATATAGTCTTGATTTTCATTCACAGCAATGGATTTTGTCTGGTACATCACTAATGTGGGTGATGAAAACTTGGTAGTTCCGTTATTATAAGTCTTCCATTGTAAGTCCATGTTTGATGATACTGATGATGAGGCAATCCCCCATTTGTTGCAAATTGCTGTAAATTTCTGTGTAAGAAAGTCTTTTTATATGCTCATCCTTTGGCAGAGTGTATTATGCATTGACCCTGTCTCTTCAGCCATTTGTCCATCTGTCTATCCATTAACTTGATATTTTTTGTATGATAACATTTGTTCTAGAGTAAGTTCCTTGACCAAACTTGGTGATTGGCTTGCACTTAGGGTAGTAAGGAAAATCTATAGATTTGGGAACTAATGGTTAGAAGTCACAGTCTTGGCAAGTATATTAAGAAAATAAGAGTTCTTCACAAAGTTTATTTCAAGACTGCACACATTGATTCAAGATTCAGGTCACAGAGACTCATTAGTCAGTAATCTCAAGAGTCAGCCATGCCTATCTAGTACCTACATAGACTGTTTTAAACATGGGGTGCTGTATATACTCACTTATCAGTCAAGTCAAACTGCAAACAGCAAAGATCCTGATCTGGCGTAGCATAATGTGCCTTCAGATCAGAGTTTATGCTGTTTGTTCTGTTGATTACTCCTGACAAACTGCACAGACCCAGATCTGCCAGCACATTTAGATCTGGTCTCTTTGCAGTTTGCAGTTAGGCTCATCATATAAGCAATTATACATGGTAGGCATGTTATGTACTGTTCAGTAATAAGCTCACCCCAACTTTTAAACCGATTTACAAGGCAGTTGCCCTTGTTTTATCATGGCAGAAATAATGTAAATATAACCAGCTGTGTGATAATATTTACCATGTTCACTTCTACATACTATAATATTTTATTTGCGTAAAGAAAATCTTTAAATATATCAAATTATATTCATACTTATACTTCACCCTTATAATAATCACCTTTCCTGTCATTCTTGCTGTCCATCCATTCATGGTTCCTTCTTGTAAACCTGTGTATCTCAGCTATCCTTATACACAATGCAGTGCCATTTTTTTGGTTTAATATTCCATATATACTTGCTGATAAGTTGAATCCAACTGCAAACTGCATAGACCCAGATCTGCTGTCAAATAATGTGCTCCAGATCTTGGTCTGTGCAGTTTGATGGGAGCAATCACAAGAACAAGTAACATGGACCCTGATCTGCAGGCGCGTTATGCTATGGCAGATCAGGATCTTTGTTGTTTGCAGTTTGAATTGAGTTGTAAGTGAGTATATATGGTATGCACATTTCTGATCTTCACACTCACACTAAATTTATTTTAACAAGTATAGCTCAAGAACGATATAACAGATCCTGATGCACTTTGGAATGAAATCTGTCTTCTAAAGAGAGATATGACTTTTAGGGGGCTTCTGTCTCTTATACTCTGTTTTTACAGAATTATGGGCCATATCGATTAATTTCATCTCCTTGTTTTGGAAATTGCTTGTAACCAGCATACTTAAGGAACTGCTCAGTATGTCCTGATGCATTTTGGTGTGATTTTATTGTCTTCTTGACATAGATATACCTAAAAGGGGAGGTAATTTTGCTTCATTTTGATAGAGTTATGGATCTTGTTGATCAGTTCATATCTTCATTTTGGATGCTGCTTGTAACCAGTATAACTGAGGAGCCATTCAGCATATTATGGGCTCATTGGTGTTGTCACTGTTTAATAGATTTATCAGTAGATGTGTCATTTAGGAGTATCTCATCTGCTTCATTTTTAACAGACTTCTGGAGAATTTCAATTAAAGTAATTTACCTCCGGTTCATTTACTCTGCTTTTCTTTACATTTTGTTGCATTGGGATGCACTCTGTGAGGTAAACATGTGGCAGCAACACTATCATTAATTCCAGTAAAATGCAGAAAACATTTGATTGACTGAAAGATGCAAATAGAATTCCCATTTATATCTTAGCTGTGTTAAATTTAAGATGATACGACGTGTGTTCGCTGTTACACAAGTTACTACTGTGAAGGAGATGGCAGTATGAAGCCATGTGGCAGATGTGATCCACCACAGGAAAATGGCACATGTGACCGTAGTCCAACTGAACATACATTTGGAGCAGCAAATGAATGCAAAGCATGCCCTAAAGGCTGGGTAAGAACTATGAAAGTATGATATCAAACTAGAATAAAACTTTTTATGTCCAAACCATGTTGGAGGTTAATAGTATTGTGGATGTCTGTCCAGTCATCTTGTCCATCACAAATTTTGTCTTGGTTAAATAATATTTCAAGGACTTAATGTATGGACTTCAATGACTTCATGTATGGAGACCAAAGATGGTATGAAGCTTTACATTAAAGAGACCCTAAGACAAATTTAATTTTTATCATTGTCTTAAAAATAATTTAACAGAGTTATTGCCCTTGTTTGGATTTGTGGTAACTTATGATATGGACACATCTAGTCTCTATTAGCTTGATTACAGGCTTTTGAGAAAAAACAAGAGAACAAGCATATATTTGTATCATCCAACAAATGGGAAAAGGTGTAAGGAATAAAATGTACATCTCTCAGTCCAATTGTTCAGAAAAGAATGGGAACCAGACAAATTTACTATTGTGGTGCCATACCTTTTTAAAGTCATGTTCCTCCGATCTCACAGAGGATTAGGTATTGATGCCTAGCATTAATAATTGCATTTCATCCCCAGTGTATTAGGTTAGTAGTGTATATTCTTCCATTTGAAAATGATTTTATTTTGGATAAAAAAGGAGAATAGGGCCCAGCAGTGGTGTTACTTTAATCTGTTATCTTTTTTACCTACTGTACACCTTTCCCTTGGTATATGGCAGGTTAGAGAGTTATATTGGGACACTGTATTTGTTAGGACACCATAAATTAATTTTTAAAGGTTTTTTTTGTGTGTTGTGTGTTCTGGGACATGTTTTTTTTAGTCATAAGTTGTGGGACACCTTTTAAATCATTCGAAAAATTACATGTCAGAAAATGCACACAAACATAAATTTTATTTAAACAAACACTAAAGTGTGTACTTGAGATAAAACACTTTGATCCATTGCAGCATCTTCTCATCAAGCCAACCCTTCTCCTGCACACATATGATCCATACTTTCAGTACATGAATATCTTTTAGCTTCCTCATGCCATGAAAAATTATCATTGGAGACAATACATCTCTTAAAGCGGAAACTGCAAGGACTAAAGTAAGATTTTTTTATCTGCACCAGTCATGCAAATTCTCAACTTGTAATCCTCTTCTTATCAACAGTCCATCCAGGAATGAGATCAAAGTACACCAGAGTTTCATCCATGTTAATGATCATATTGTTGGCAAAATATTTGTCTCTTCTGGCCTTCACAAATTCATCGAATGATTTTATTTTTATTTTCTCCTCCAAATCTTCTGGGAAATTCTGGGTCATTGATATCCACGTACAAAGCACTAGATTGTGTTGCATTAAAAACTGTTCCACTGTTTCAGTTTGTTTTTTAAATTCCTGTGAATACTGGTAAAAGGAATTAAAGTTGGCTTCCCTACATTGACTGACTTGGTAATTAACCAAAAAAAAATAGAACACTTACAAGAAACCAAAATCGTCTTCCAAGGTTAGTTTGCTTTGTAATAAAATAACCTCCTTGTATTTTATATCCTTTGGGTAAATTCAAACAATGAGTTTATTGCTTGCTTCAGTTTTGTTTATTCACCACCCAGGTTTCTATTTGCTTATCATTTGTAATAATAATTGATACAAATCAGCATTGATGTTTGCAAGGTAAATAGTATACACAGCAATTTGCTGTAATAATACTTTTTGTAACCCATACTAGCAGAAAGATTGTCATTTGCACTTACAGTGAATGTATTTTCAAATAATGATTTGTATTTGGGAGATACTGTAATATAGTTAACCTAGATATGATACAATCTTGATTTTTTTGCACCTATCACTGTGTCATGCGTGAATGGCAGGGGCCTCAAGCAATTGGTTGATATTTCCCAGTCTTTCTCTTGTTTCCAATTTTTTTGGATCCAGTTTTCAGTCAGATAACATATACAAACCTTGGGTGTAACCAAACATGATTCATTCATCTGTATTCACATCAGTGAACAATGTGTCCTGTGTTACCTCACATAAGCGATACACACTACAGTATGGATACATATACAACATGTATGGAGTTTGTGGATATATTTTTTTCTTTAATAAATTGCTCATGATAACAAAGAGGAATATATGATAACAATATAGGATTTGTTTCTTCCAATTTACTAACAAATAAGCATTTTGTTTGTGTATGATATTGCAATGTGCAGTGTCTGGCGGGGGTGAACAAATTCCACACAAATTTATTTTGTTTCTTAAGTTTTGGGACACATGACCTAGGTGAAAAGAATTTTGACCATAAGTTCTGAGACATGAAAAAAATTAATTATTTTATTGTGTCCCAATATATACAGTAACTATGGTAATAGAGGTACAGTTACCCCTATAATTATTGCCAATATAGAGTTAATATTTTATTTAGAAGTTTTTAGTTTCAAATCTGTTTCATTTTCATTCATTTTTGTTTCTTCTTTTTGTAGCTCTGCAAGAATGGGTATGCCAAGGTATGTCCAATTTACCATTATATAGTTTGTAATGACACCTACTGCCCAGACACCTGCACCCCATGTGAAGCTGGTTCAGTATGTCTAGATGGGATTAAACACACTTGTCAGGCTGGAACATATTCGGATGGGAAATTAAGTAAGTTATTGCAAAATCTGATGGTAAATTAAGTACTGGTATGTTCTTATAAATACTGTTGGAAAATTAAGTACCAGTAGGTTCTTGCAAATCTTGATGGAAAATTAAGTAGATTCATGCATGTTCTGATGGAAAATTTAGATTCGTGAATATTATGATGGAAAATTAAGTACAAGTGGGTTCTTACATATTATAATAGAAAAATTAAATAGGTTCTTGCATATTTTAAAGGAAAATGAAGTAGTTTCATACATATTCTAATATAAAATTAAGTAGGTGCTTACATATTCTAATGGAAAATTAATTAGGTTTTTGCATATTTGAAGAGAATTTAAATACTGTATATTCACTATTTTGTGGGACACCAATTTTTATGGATTTTATTATAGTGATAGGCCACTAACTAAATGAGCTATTTGCTAATGATCAATCTGTGAAGACAAACCACTAATTTATGAGCTAATTATTAATTGTCAATTGTTAATGATCAATCTGTGGACACAAACCACTAATTTATGAGTTAATTATTGATCAACAGTCTGTGATGCCAAACCACTAATTTAAAATGACCAATTCTATGAAGACAAATCACTAATTTATGAGCTAATTATTAATTGACAATTGTTAATGATCAACTTGTGGAGACAAACCACTAATTTATGAGCTAATTATTAATCAACAATCTGTGATAACAAACCACTAATTTAAAAGTTAATTATCAATAACTAATTCTGAGAAGACAAACCACTAATTTAACAAGGTAATTATTAATGATGGATCTATGAAGATAAATATTGGCACCTTCTTTTCATCCATGAATATGTGTCAAATGAAAGGGTCAGCCTTTACAAAAATGCAGAATGTTTTTTTATACCCACAAAATAAGTGAATTCTGAGTAATTCCCCTAAGGAAACCCCACCTGTGAGAAGTACCTGTAGTTGGGATCCATACCTTCTGCCCAGGTTATATATCAAACTATGGTATAGCATGAATGATTTGTGAATTGTATAAATGCATGTTTGAGGATATGGGTTTGGGGGGGGGGATGGTAGAGGGGAGAAATAAAACACCAGTCAAATGTATAACAATATTTTTAATAGCTGCCAATCTGTATAACATTCAAGGTTAAGACAACTCCATGCTTGGTCAAAATTAATCATTGTCATGCAATTATATTAATTATGCTTTATAAGCTACAGGTTTCTGCAACTTAAGTAGTTTTATCTTTTTGTCAGCTTGATTGACATTTTGAGTAGTGTCATTAAATAAGGACACAATAAAATGGTAGCCATGATGCTACCTTACATCAATGGATTTCATGTTATGAGGCACATTATAGTGGTGTTCTCTGTATATCAAGCTTTGTTTGATGTACCCTTGGTTGAAGATCACTGAAATTTTATATAATCATAATTCCAGTTTGTATGAATTGACTGTGTTTTGTATAATTTGATTGGATGTAAACAGTCATGTGATACTTATCTGGAATTCGTTACACCTTGATAAATTCTGCAGACTACTTTTAGTTCCCTGTTTTCTGGTCATTTGATGTGAAGCTTTATCTGTGTCAAAGCATTACACCCCAATAATAAAGACAACAAGCCCTCTCCCACCCACTCCTGTGATTTCCGAGCAAAATTTACAAACTACAGATTAAAATCAACCATTTGAAGTTAAAACAATGTAATTGCACAGACTTTCAGGCACTCCAACACTCACCTCATTTGCCAAAGTAGGCATATGGCATTCTTTACAAGCCAGTCTTTGGAAATTATTGCATTTTGCTTTGATAGCATGTTCCAGCAGCTGTTATTAAAGGCCAGGGTCATATGTCAAGCAAGGGATCTCGCTAAAAATGGACACAATTTTGCTTTTGAAAGATCAAAATGCATAGAAAGTAAAAACAGGGAAGATATAACAACACATGCCATACGCAGGCTCAATTTTAGAATAAAATGAATAGCCAGGTTTAGACAGCATCAACCATTTTTTTATATATTCATATAATGATCACTCCAATATATCAGTGGCATGACCTGCTATGACACTCTACCCTATATAACTGTATAAAGAATCGACGACTCTTGGCTAATGAAGATTGGGCTATGTATTCTGTTGCAGTTAAGAGGCTAATGAAAGAAAACTGCATAAAAGTGAATGTTTTGTTGATGAAATTTGCTGATCTGATGATTGAAGGGAAATAAATTGGAATTATAGATAAAATTTACACATCAATAACCTAATCACTCACAAAGTTAACATAAAGTCCTTCAGACTTTATTTACTTTGTGAGTGATTAGGTAAAATTTAGACATTGATAAATACCCAACCATGATCATTTAATCCTATAATGATTATGATGAACATCCTAACACCTACTGCTTATACACTATAGCTATATTAAAAAAGGATACAAATAAGAAATCATCACTTTCTTCTTCATGTGATTATTGCACACTTGCTGTTAGAATATTTGCAAAAGAAAATTTTGGTAAATTATTAATAATCAAAGTAAATAGTGAGAATTAATGGGTTGATAATCAAAGTAAACAGTGGATTCTTGGATTGATAAAGTAAATGGTGGATTATTGGGTTGATAATCAAGTTAAATAGTGGATTAATGGGTTGATAATCAAAGTAAATAGTGGATTCTTGAATTGATAAAGTAAATAGTGGATAAATGGGTTGATAATCAAAGTTAACAGTGGATTCTTGGATCGATAGAGTAAATAGCAGATTATTGGGTTCATACAGTTAACTGTGGATTAATGGGTTGATAATCAAAGGAAATAGTGGATTATTGGGTTAATGAAGTAAATAGTGGATTATTTGGTCAATAATCAAAATAAATAGTGGATTATTGGGTTGATAATCAAAGTAAGTAGTGGATTATTGGGTTGATAATCAAAGTAAGTAGTGGATTATTGGGTTGATAATTAAAGTAAGTAGTGATTATTGGGCTGTTAATCAAAGTAAACAGTGGATTCTTGGGTTGATAAAGTAAATAGTGGATTATTGGGTTTATGAAGTAAATAGTGGATTATTGCGTTGATAAAATAAATAGTGGATTATTTGATTGATAATCAAAGTAAATAGTGGATTATTGGGTTGATAACAGAGTAAATAGTGGATTAGTGGGTTGATAGTTCCTTCCCTAAATGTGTTAAAATTGATGCACTTAAAAATAATATGATTTAAAGTTCATGCTTCTATTCATTACTTCATTGCTTTCTCTTTTTCAACATTGTTCCTTTAAGCAGAAAGTGGCTCATGTTACAAATGTATCCACCTTATATCATAGCATTTTCTGGCAAGTCTTTATCTTATTTTTGCAGACAAACAACCCAACCAACCCAAACGGTATTGATTCATTTGAATCTATTTTATATATGGCATTCATCAGCCAAGAATCTAATATAAAGTTTAATTTTGGATAGATACAAGACACACGTTATGATACAGCAGTGATATATTAATATCTTTAAATTAATGGATAACTATTTTCTCATTATATCTAGTGTACTGTCATAGTTGCCCAGATGGCTTCTATCAAGACATGCCTGGCCAGGGATCATGCAAACCATGTCCTAGGGGTCACTTTATTTCTCCAATGCATGATCGTTGTGACAGATGCAAAGATATTAACTTGTATACAGCTGAAGATGGTTCCCACTGCATCGCATGTAACAATTCCACAGAATGTCCATGCATGATCATGGATAAATGCTTTCCTGGAACAACATGCTATAATCTTGGGAATGGAACTTATGAATGTGACAACTGTCCAGTTGGTTATGAAGGGGATGGAGTGAATTGTCAGGATATAGATGAGGTTGATAAATTTATTATCACATGGGTATAGAGTGGTAGAGATACAAAACGACAGTTCATGATATAGATGAGGTCAGTATTTTTATTATCACATGGGTATAGAGTGGTAGAGATACAAAACGACAGTTCATGATATAGATGAGGTCAGTATTTTTATTATCACATGGGGATAGAGTGGTAGAGATACAAAACGACAGTTCATGATATAGATGAGGTCAGTATTTTTATTATCACATGGGTATAGAGTGGTAGAGATACAAAACGACAGTTCATGATATAGATGAGGTCAGTATATTTATTATCACATGGGTATAGAGTGGTAGAGATACAAAACGACAGTTCATGATATAGATGAGGTCAGTATTTTTATTATCACATGGGTATAGAGTGGTAGAGATACAAAACGACAGTTCATGATATAGATGAGGTCAGTATTTTTATTATCAGATGGGTATAAAGTGGTAGAGATACAAAATGACAGTTTATGATATAGATGAGGTCAGTATTTTTATTATCACGTGAGATAATTCAATACATGAATGAGGGGGGTGTGTGTGTGTGTGTGTGTGTCTGTGTGTGATTTGGATTTTTAATGTAGCTTTAACATTTTTCCAGTCATATTGCTATGATGCCTGCAGTGTGACAGTGTATAATGATGTCTAGCACTAGGGCATCATGCTGCTGAGTATAGTAGTATAGACAAAAAGAGATAATTCAATATATGAATGAGGTAAATACTTTCGTTATCACATGAGTATAGTGGTAGAGATACCAAGAGATAATTTAATATATAAATGATGTAAATACTTTTATTATCACATGAGTAAAACTGTTATTATCACATGAGTATAGTGGTCAATATGCAAAGAGATAATTCAACATACGAATGAGGTAGATACTTTTATCATCACATGAGAAAGTGGTAGAGATGCAAAGATACAGTTCAATATATGAATGAGGTAATTATTGTTATTATCACATGAGTATAGTGGTAGAGATACAAAGAGAAATTCATGACTAGTGTAGCTGTTTCTAGCCTTTGCTGTCTTTGTTGCTGTAGGTGCCTAAAGTTTGGTATAAGAATTCCTTTTTTAGATCCTAAATGTCAGCTGCTCTTGGGTGCATGTGTGCTCATTCAAGCTCTGGATGTTAATATGTTGGGGGAGGGTGATGGATTTCAAGTCCTTTGAGAGACACGATTTTGTTGATTGTTTGAAATTCTTAGGTAAATTGCAGAATAAGTTTGAGGGGAGAATGAATAATGCAGTATGTGCATTTGGCGTATACATGTAAAGGTGAGGTTTTTTTTGACAGTTATGTGGATGTTCTCCTATTTGACCAGAAACAATGCAATTATAAACACTCTCAATATTGTTATTTCTGTATATGATAAATGATCGATCTTGTAAAGGGTAAATGAGCAAAAATAAAATTTGAAATTTGGTTAGGCTAAAATGAATGAAACTTTCATCCTTTTGAAAATTATAGACATAGTCATGTGACACCCTCATATGATGCACATTCTGTACATACCTGTGATTTTTTTATGGACCATTCTATGTTAGTCTGGACTATTAAGTCTAGTGGTATGTGTGCCTGGTTTTGGTTGAAGGAGTCCTGTGTGAGATACAGGGAAGTATACCATCCTTGTACATGTTGCAAAACAACATTAATAATTGGAAAACTGACATTTTTTTAAAATTTTGTTTGTTACCTCAGTTTTCTGCTCTGTTATGATTGAATTTTTCATTTTTGTATTAATTATCATAAATGATCACTCCTTTTTACATACCAGAATTAGTTATCCTTAAAATTGAAAATACACAAAGGAAATTGTTCCAAACAGACAACCAGATAATTTTGAATGGCAAAGGGAATTTATATGTCCTGACTGATTGCAGGGGGGGGGACATTGATTTTATTCCTGTTCATTTTTGACCTGTCAGTTCCTTGTCAATTCTAAGAAGCTTGTTAGCAAGATTGTACAAAAGCTACTCAGTACTTACAAACGAAATTTGGTGGCTTTTTTAATTTGTTTGATTTTTAGGCCATTACAGCAATGTTTTCATTTTATACATATTTTTCAACTATTTGACTTGGATGTCTTTTATCAAACATCTAATAAAAAAACACTTGAGGTAGGCTTATCAAGTATGGTAGGCATATTTCTATTGATATATAAATGACCTGATTAGCTTTTTATGCCATGATAGAAAATTTTTGATTTTTTGATCTGATTATTTTTCATGCCATGATAGTAGTTTTTCAAACTGTTAAACTTTTGAACCTTTTTTGGATTTAAATTGTTTGGTCTGCAGTAGGGGAATACACATTTTTTACAAATACAAATCTGTTCAGTCTAGTCCAACTGCCAACTGCAGGGACTCAGATCTGCCAGCACATTATGTGTAAAGGGTAATCAGTAGAACAAACAACTTAAACACTGATCTGCAATTGCATTATGCTACAGCAGATCAGGATTTATGTGTTTGAAGTTGGACTTGACTTATAAGTGAATATATACAGTGCTGTACAGCTTGAAATGGGTGACTATTGCATAGTGATGTCATTGATGTGATGTATGTTGTTTCTTCAGGTTGTCATACATCTAGTTATATAGTCATATAATTTATAATTTCAAATAATGGCAAGATCAGTGCTGTAAAAAATAATAATAAAGTCAATGCAAAGTTTATGAGACCTTGGAAATTCATTAGTGATTTACAGCCTGCCTTGAATTGTCCTTGCACTGTGTCAGATTGCTGTTGTGAGATGATCAAAATTGTGTCACAGTAAAAAAAAATTAAGTCACTAACATGCATGTTTCTCCATGTATCTGCTAAGAGGAACATGTGATCTTTAACCTGTGTGAATTTGATGAATTAAATATTCAATTTAATTTTAATTCAATTTCAATTTAAAGAATTTTAAAAAGTCTCATTGTGCTATTATTATATATAGTGTTTGTGTCAGGCACTGTTTCCAGTATTTTTCTAAGCATTGAACTTTACATGAAGTCCATATGTGTGATTAAGTGTAGGGCTAGAAAATGCCCACAGCTCATACATTTTTCATGGTTCTGGAATGCTTACACCATTAACTGTATGAAAATATCTGTTTTTCTATGCCGGCCATATGGCAGGAGTGAATTGTCTTATGATGTCCATACATCCATTCAGCCATCCATCTGTCTGTCTATCCGTCCATCCACCCATCCATCAATCCAACTGTTAATTATTTCATGTCTGTTCGATAACTTTGGGTTCTCTACCATCTGCTATTAACAGACTTTGTAGATGGCTTGCACCTGGGATAAGGAAGAAGCCTTTGGATTTCAGGATCAAAAAGATCAAAAGTCAAGATTACTGTGTCTGAAAGAAGGAAAAATGATTTCTGCACAGTAACATTAGTTCTGCATCACAGACCTTGACCAAACTTGTTGATGGCTTGCACTAGGCATCAAAAAAAAACCTCTTGATTTTGTGATAAATAGCTCAAAGGTCAAGGTCAGTGGGACTGAAAAAAGAAAAATGATTTCTACATAATAACATTAGTTCTGCATCACAAACCTTCTTCCTACAGACTCAGGGATGTATAAGAGGCCAGATATGTCCTTCCACTTGTCATAGGAGGTGAATAATGGAGGCAGCCTTTTTGCTTGTGAAGTATACCTTGATGATGTTCATCTGACAAAGGCTTAAATTTATAAAAATGTTGGTTTATATTAAAAATTGAACTTTGTATTTAAGGATTTTACTCTTTTGTTACATTGTTTTCTGTGCCTCTTTTGGGATATCTAAACTTACTTTTCCATGAATAACCTTGATTGTGCTACTGTGCCAGACATACCATTATATATTCGCTTATATAGAGTCAAACTGCAGACAATAAAGATCCTGATCTGCCAAAGCATAATATGCCTGCAGATTAGAGACTATGCTGTTTGTTCTATTAATTACTCCTAAAAAAACTGCATCGATCCAGATTTACCAGCTCATTATGCAATGCCAGATCTAAGTCTGTGCAGTTTGCAGTTGGACTCATTTTATAAGAGAGTATATATGATACATGCATACACACATACATACCTGGATCAGACATTGTGGATGGCTTGTAGTTGGGATAAAGATGGGGCCTATTGATTTTAGCTATACTGGTCATAGACCAGATGAGCTTAGGGATGACCATTCATTATTTGTCTGTTATTAGGTGTCCATCATTGATTATCATGATAACACAAACATGTCTATTTATTATATGACCCAATTTGTAGACATATCTGAAGAAAACCTTTGTTAAGTCTCCCCCACACACAAACATCATAGATTTAACCAAACTTGGCATGTGGTTATGGTCTTGTCTTGAATTCCAGCCAGTTGAGCATTAATCCCTTTGAATGACTTGTTTGGTCTAAAGGCTAAAGGTCAAGGTTACTGTGAATGAAGGAAGACAAATGGTTTCTGACCAAAGTTTCAGTTCTCAACCATGTAACTTCACCAAAATTTGTGGAGGTCTTGCCTATTAGGTAACATCAGACTCAACCAGATTTGTACATTGGGTAATACCAGACTCAACCAGACTTGCACATTGGGTAATACCAGACTCAACCAGACTTGCACATTGGGTAATACCAGACTCTACCAGACTTGCACATTGGGTAATACCAGACTCGACCAGACTTGCACATTGGGTAATACCAGACTCAACCAGATTTGCACATTGGATAATACCAGACTCAACCAGATTTGCCCATTGGGTAATACCAGACTCGACCAGACTTGCACATTGGGTAATACCAGACTCGACCAGATTTGCACATTGAGTAATACCAGACTCAACCAGACTTGCACATTGGGTAATACCAGACTCGACCAGATTTGCACATTGGATAATACCAGACTCAACCAGATTTGCCCATTGGATAATACCAGACTCGACCAGACTTGCCCATTGGGTAATACCAGACTCGACCAGACTTGCCCATTGGGCAATACCAGACTCGACCAGCCTTGCCCATTGGGTAATACCAGACTCAACCAGACTTGCACATTGGGTACTACCAGACTCAACCAGACTTGCACATTGGGTAATACCAGACTCAACCAGACTTGCACATTGGGTAATACCAGACTCAACCAGACTTGCACATTGGGTAATACCAGACTCAATCAGACTTGCACATTGGGTAATACCAGACTCAACCAGACTTGCACATTGGGTACTACCAGACTCAACCAGACTTGCACATTGGGTAATACCAGACTCAACCAGACTTGCACATTGGCTAATACCAGACTCAACCAGACTTGCACATTGGCTAATACCAGACTCAATCAGACTTGCACATTGGGTAATACCAGACTCAACCAGACTTGCACATTGGGTAATACCAGACTCAACCAGACTTGCATATTGGGTAATACCAGGCTCAACCAGACTTGCACATTGGGTAATACCAGACTCAACCTGATTTGTACATTGGGTAATACCAGACTCAACCAAACTCAACCAGACTTGCACATTGGGTAATACCAGACTCAACCAGACTTGCACATTGGGTAATACCAGACTTGACCAGCCTTGCCCATTGGGTAATACCAGACTCAACCAGACTTGCACATTGAGTAATACCAGACTCAACCAGACTTGCACATTGGGTAATACCAGACTCAACCAGACTTGCACATTGGGTAATACCAGACTCAACCAGACTTGCACATTGGGTAATACCAGACTCAACCAGACTTGCACATTGGCTAATACCAGACTCAACCTGATTTGTACATTGAGTAATACCAGACTCAACCAAACTCAACCAGACTTGCACATTGGGTAATACCAGACTCAACCAGACTTGCACATTGGGTAATACCAGACTCAACCAGATTTGTACATTGGGTAATACCAAACTCAACCAAACTCAACCAGACTTGCACATTGGGTAATACCAGACTCAACTAGACTTGCATGTAGCTCCATGAGAGCTTTGCCATATGAAGACATATTTTCTACATTCAAACCAAAATAATATTGAAAACCTAAAACAACAGAATTTAACATCACTACTGATGCAGGAAGTAGATCTAAATCAACCAAAGAAAATGTCCACTTTTAGTAAAATGTGGCATCAGCTAATCATCGCAATAATGCAAGACATCACATCATTCCATCAGCCAGTTAAGCTGCTTTTCCAGTTCTTGAGAAAGTTATATTCAGGCGTTACAAGAAAAACTAATTTTACCAGACCTTTGTTTGATGATGTTACAGAGCCTTGCAAGCATCTGGCTGAACAAGACTAGTTTAATAAGTAAGAAGCTTATTTAATTGGGAGTTGCAAAGGTCAAGGTCACTTTGAAAGCAGAAGAATGTTTTTTGCCTGATAACTTTAGTTCCAGACCATATACCTTGACCAAAGTTTGTGGCTGGCTTGCTCTTAAGGTATGAAAGCAGCCTATTTACAATGGGTGTTAAAGGTCAAGGTCATGGTAGCCAAATTAAATTACTTTTGTACAGAAATAAGTTCCTTGCCCAAACTTTGTGGATAATGTGGACTTAGTTTAATTAAGAAACTAATAGATTCTGGTGTCTAAAGGTCGGAGGTCACAGCCATGGTAAACCTAATAAGAACTTAATGGTTTCTGTACAGTAATTAAAGTTTAGCTAACAACCACATACTTTTATTGAAGGTCCAAATCTTGGGTGAATAATCTCTAGAGTGAACCATGCCCTGTTAGTGCCTATGTGGAGAGCTATTAAAACAAGGGACATGAGTATAATGTGCCTTTCATGGTACTCTTCTTTTAAAAGTTAAATACATAAGCACTGCACAAGCAACCATCTTTAAATACTATCCCTTACAACAATATCTTTAGGATACTATTCAGCATCTGTGAAAGATTCAATACTTTTCATCAAGGTAATTGCAAAAAACTTACTAGTGTTAGTGGGACCTGTGGTTACTCAGTTGGTAGAGCACAGAGCTTGTAATCCAAAGGTCCTGGGTTCAATATACACCCCAGCCAGCTCAAGTAGATGCCTCACAGTGTCCTTGAGAAAGGACATTTCCTTTGCATGATATAGCCAATAATATGTTAAAAGTGCTGTTAAAACTAACAAGAACAAAACAAAACTTATTTGTATCAGCAAGATTCTTTTTCAGGACACAAGTTAGTGGTTGTTGGGGGATAGAAGTGGGTGACTGACATTTTTATCATGACTACTGTGGTTTTAGGATATACCAATATCATAATCTTTCTGTATGTAACACATATAATAACACTTCCTAACCTAGCAAATGAAGCCTTGATGTCATATAAGGCAAGACATTATGACCAAGGCATATAATTCAGAGTTATTTCACTACATGGTCCTGCAGTTTCATCAGATAAATACAAACCATACTTGCTTATAAGTCAAGTTTATCTGTAAACTGCACAGACCCAGATCTGTCATTGATTAGTGATGGAAGATAAGGGTCTATTTTGTTTGTTCAGTTGATTATTCCTAAAAACTGCATAGACCCAGATCTGCTAGTGCATTATGTAATGGCAAATTGAGGTCTGTGCAGTTTGCATTTGGACTTATGAGTGAGTAAATACAGTAGACTATTAACAGTAGACAATTATATTTCTGTTCATTTAAAATGAAACTGATGTGACTCAATTTCAAATATTTAATCATCTCTGACAGATATTATTTGACTTATTATATAAATTTATTTTGAAACTGAGCACTCATGTCAGATCCCCTATTTCAGAAATTGAGCTATTAATTTCATAATGTTAAATAAATCTGTCATTAGAAACTTGATCTCATTATCAATGGACACAAAAGAAATTACAAACATAATGTTGGTGTTCTATTTTAAGTGCCATTTGTACGGCCCTTGTTGGAACTCCAGTGCTTGTATCAACACTTCTCCTGGATATCAATGCCTTGCCTGTCCACATGGTTTTACTGGAACATTTGAAGATGCTTTGGGTTGGAACATCACTCAGCGTGTGTTTGAACTTCACAATCAAAATTTGGCCCCACTTCAGAAACAGGTCTGCCATGATATTGATGAATGTGCAACTAATAATGGAGGTTGCTACCCATTAAAGCAATGTATAAATACAATAGTAAGTGTTCTCTGCATTCTTGTAAAATGATGTTTTGTCTACTATGTAGGCATCTTTGCTTATTTCCAGAAATTAATGAGAAAACCAGAAAATAACACATGAAGTAAACATAAGTGTTATATCTCCAACTTACAGTACAGTCTTCTGTGTTTTGTTTCTACTTTGTGCATTCCTCCAAGAGATTCTGAACCTTGGTAAATAGTGGAGAAAAGAGAGTCATATTAGATAAGATTTTTGATCTATGGCTACACTTTGCCAAACATTTTTAATACAAGAAATAAAAAGATTTAAGATACACCCCACATTATTTTTGGCCCAGAAAAGATTTGCAAAATATTCCACTTGTGCTAGGGCTCAGACCAATAATTCATTTTCTATTGACTGTAAAATAAAGTTTGAGTTTTAGCAAGAGATGGCCCAGTACAATTGATTGATTGATTGATTGATTGATTGATTGATCTTTTATCACACACCAGCACTAAAAGGCAATTCACATATTTTTTAAAAACAATCATAGTGAAAACTTTCTGAGAATTCAAAATTGAGCACATCACAGCATTGCAAAAGTTTCAGACAATTCAACCTCAAAAACTCCATGCTGATGCTTTAGCTAAGGATATATTTTCAAATAATATGGCACTGTGTCAGTATTTCCCAGCCTGCAGATTGGTACCTTGCTCAAAGAAGAATTGTCTGAATCCTACGGACTGATCTAATAGCCTGATATTTTTGATTGTCTGCTGCACTTTGATACAAGGACTTGTGTAATAGCCTGATATCTTTGATTGTCTGTTGCACTTTGATACAAGGACTTGTGTAATAGCCTGATATCTTTGATTGTCATCTAATAGCCTGATATCTTTGATTGTCTGCTGCACTCTGATACAAAGATTTGTCTAATTGCCTGATATCTTTGATTGTCTGTTGCTCTTTGATACAAGGACTTGTGTAATAGCCTGATATCTTTGATTGTCTGTTGCACTTTGATACAAGGACTTGTGTAATAGCCTGATATCTTTGTTGCACTTTGATACAAGGACTTGTGTAATAGCCTGATATCTTTGTTGCACTTTGATACAAGGACTTGTGTAATAGCCTGATATCTTTGATTGTCTGTTGCACTTTGATACAAAGACTTGTGTAATAGCCTGATATCTTTGATTGTCATCTAATATCCTGATATCTTTGATTGTCTGCTGCACTTTGATACAAGGACTTGTCTAATAGCCTGATATTTTTGATTGTCATCTAATAGCCTGAAATCTTTGATTGTCTGTTGCACTTTGATACAAGGACTTGTGTAATAGCCTGATATCTTTGATTGTCATCTAATAGCCTGATATCTTTGATTGTCTGCTGCACTCTGATACAATATCTTTGACTGTTGTGCACTTTGATAATAATAGCCTGATATCTTTGATTGTATGTTGCACTTTGATACAAGGACTTGTCTAATAGCCTGATATCTTTGATTGTCATCTAATAGCCTGACATCTTTGATTATCTGCTGCACTTTGATAGAAGGACTTGTCTAATAGCCTGATATCTTTGTCTGTTGCACTTTGATACAAGGACTTGTCTAATAGCCTGATATCTTTGATTGTCTGCTGCACTTTGATACAAAGACTTGTCTGACAGTCTGATGTCTTTGATAGTCTGTTGCAATTTGATAGAAGGACTTGTCTAATAGCCTGATATCTTTGATTGTCTGTTGCACTTAGATACAAGGACTTATCTAATAGCCTGATATCTTTGATTGTCGTCTAATAGCCTGATATCTTTGATTGTCTGTTGCACTTTGATACAAAGACTTGTCTAATAGCCTGATATCTTTGACTGTCTGCTGCACTTTGATACAAGGACTTGTCTAATAGCCTGATATCTTTGTCTGCTGCACTTTGATACAGAGACTTGTCTAATAGCCTGATATCTTTGATTATCTGTTGCACTTTCATGCAAGGACTTGTCTAATAGCCTGATATCTTTGATTGTCATCTAATAGCCTGATATCTTGATTGTCTGTTGCACTTTGATACAAGGACTTGTCTAATAGCCTGATGTCTTTGATTGTCTGTTGCACTTTGATACAAAGACTTGTCTATTAGCCTGATATCTTTGACTGTCTGTTGCACTTTGATAGAAGGACTTGTCTCATAGCCTGATATCTTTGTTTGTCTGTTGCACTTTGATACAAAGACTTATCTAATAGCCTGATATCTTTGATTGTCTACTGCACTTTGATACAATAACTTGTATAATTGTAATATCATGCTAATTTGGGCTTCTTATTATGCTACCTACATAGATAACAAATCATATTAAGAAAATATATATTAGTCATGATAATCTTTGGTTCCATTTTTGCTAAAAAAGTTACTGCTTTTTAATTGTTTATGAGCATTTACTTTTCTTTCACAAAGTGGTAAGATTAGCTCAAACATGTCAGTAAAGATTATCTTATTTTTGCCAACAAGATTTTGTATGTTGAGCAGAAGAGACTGATTGGTTTGTTTATTGACTACTTGATTAATTTGTCTTTTTCAGGGCAGTTTCTACTGTGGGAACTGTAAGTCAAGTAACAGATGGAACAATTATGTAGGATGTGTACTGGATGACCTTTGTGATGCAGGATTGCAAAAATGCAATGTCAATGCAGAGTGCATTTACCTCAGTCCAGGAAACTACAAATGTGAGGTTAGAAAATTAGAAATAATTTGACATATTTAGGTTTCTCTCAGCAACAGGTGTTATACTATTCAAAAGGGCATATTCTTGAAACAAATAATGGTAGAAAGTAGTATGGTAAGATAAAGAAACTAGAGTTAATTCCTTTAAACATTTTAGTGAGTTATTAGAAACAAAAATGCAACATGATAAAGATTTTCTGTTTTGTTTGTAGAAAATTTTGGTAAAAGATCTGTGAAAGGAAAAGTTTATGGAAATTATTGTAAGTTCACATTTATTTTGAGGTACCAATTTTGTTGGATATTGTCATTGCTGTAAACCATAAATTTAAAGACCCAGTCAATCAAACCCACCTGTGGAGACAATATAGTGTTTATTCCAATTAACACCTTTTGCCTTTTCTACAAAATTACATTGCAAAATACTTTAATGGTTTGATGCAATGCAAAATGTGAAATTGTCAGAAAATGGTTGAGAACTGGGTCACACATGAAAAGAGGCAAAATAGAACCATGTCAAAAGCATGATATGGAATTATTTGCACAAGTAAAAACACTTTTTGTACTCAGTTCATGCTTAAGAAAATAATGGAATGTTTTGGCCAAGAATAAGTCTTCTCAATGTACATGATGATGGTGTGTCATATGATCATGTCATGATGGTGTGTCACATGATCATGTCATGATGGTGTGTCACAGGATAATGTCATGATGGTGTGCCACATGATCATGTTGAGATGGTGTGTCACATGATCATGTCATGATTGTGTGTCATATGATCATGTCATCCCTTGGTAAACAATTTTCTTTATATGCAGTGGTGACTACTGAAGTACTTCTGAGGTATTTTTCTGATCATTGATGGAAGGTCTGAGTCTGTTCCAATTATCCTCTTCCTAATCCATGAATTTAACTAGCAGTGAAAAAAATATATATGTTAGAAAAAACATTAAAATCCATATCCATAATAATGATAAAAAACTGCTGACCTTCTAAACACTCTTTACTACCTCCAAGAAAGTGTTGCATTTTTTGCAAGAAATTATCATTAGTTGTAAGAAAAAAGTCTTGTAAAGAGAAACATCTGTATTATTTGCTAAATATGAATTATAAGAAATGGTTGGAAATGGTATGATTTGTCTGAGAGAGAGAGAAAGATAAAAACAGAGAGAGTTTTTATGCAAAATTTCTTAAAAATTGTTTCATATCAACTAATTTTCTGAGCATATTTATTTTTCATGAAAATAATTCAAATACTCTTCAGCAATTTTTTTCCACAATGGCTATATCAGTTTGTTACATTGTGCATTACAATTTATGTGATGATTTTTTTTTCTTGTCTAAGTAATAATTATTTAGGCTAGCATTAATACTCATTTTAATTCAGTTTGCATTTCACCAGTCAAACTTTTAATTAAAAGTAATGCATAACAAAATGGATAACCAAAGAGACATAGGTGCAGATAAGTGGGTACATGAAAGTGTGAAATAAGATCAATCAATCAATCAATCAATCAATCAATCAATCACATGTATAAAAAGAAAGAAAAATAGGAGAATTATTAAAATAAATGAATTTACACATGAATGAAAATTAACAAGAAGATAATAAAAGAATATCACATGAATGTAAGATTATAAGATCAGGTAGAACACTTACTCATTTTTATTTACAAAATGACACTTCATTTTGCAAAAGGGTATATTGGCTATTGTGAAGCCAGGAAATGGAATATGTACACTGTAGGAATTAATACCTATTACATTTGAAGTGGGCTGTATTAGTGTTTTGATTAAACAGAGCAATGAAACAGGGATATTCTTCAAACAATATAAATTTTCAACATAGCTGACAAGCCAGAATTCTCCCCTAATTAGAGGATTTGGAAAATAAGTCTTTACTTTATTGAATCTGCCACATCTTGTATTAATTTGTCTGTGTGTGTGTTCTTCATTCTCATTGACTGAGATGAGTAACATTAATTAAAATAAGATCTTTGCCAATTCTCAGGTGACCAAATAAGATGGCCATCTTGGTTAGAAAGACCATCAGTACATCAAAATTTGTTTATCTGTGATAAACTGAGGATTAAATTATATTGTTATACTTTTTGAAGTAAAAAGTATTGATGCTTAATATATAAGTAAGTTGCAAAGTGTAATTGTTCTTTACTAACATAGACCAGAGGAGCTTCTGGGATGGCCTGTTGTTCATTGGCCATCATCCATTATCTGTTTTCTGTCATCTGTCATCCATCTCTCTGTTAGCACAAGTTTGTTATTGCTACTCCTCCTAACCTACTTTAAGGATTGCCTTGAAACTTTATATGCACATTAATCTCAAGGTCTGGTTGGCCCTAAATGAAAATAGTGCTGCTTAGACATCTGGTATGGCTGCCTCATAAGCCATCTTGAAAATCTTGTTTTTGCTATTTCTCCTGAATGGAAAGTCATACTGAAATGGCATTTTCACAAGAACACTTCTTATAATGTCTAGTTAGTCATAAATGACAATGGTGTCACATGGACATCCAATGTGACTGTCACAGCAACCATCTTGAAAATCTTGTTATCAACACTCCTCTTATTGGGATGGCCATTTCAGCATGGGGGAGGGAGCACTAAAAGACTTCTTATGATGTCTTATTATTCATAAATGAACTTGGTGCTGATCTGACATCCATTATGGTCCCCATAATAGCCATCTTGAAAGTCTTGTTACAGCTTCTCCTCCTGCACAGATAGTTATATGGACATGGGTTTTCCCCAGAAGACTTCTTGTGATGTCTATTTGGGCCTAAATGAAAATGGTTCCACTTGTACTTCCAATACGAGCACCACAATGGCCATCTTGAAAATCTTGTTATCACGACTCCAGAACAATATTTCATATTGACAGTTTACACCATTTACAAGATGATTAATTGGTACTAGATGATAATGGTACCAATTTGACAGCCAGCATGGCCACCATGATATCCATCTTGAAAATCTTATTGTTGTTACTCCTTCTAAATGGTAGGTCATTTATCTTGGAGTTTTCCCCAGAAGACTATTATAATGTCTAGTTGGTCCTGAATGAAAATGGTGCCAATCTGGCATTAAATATGCCTGCCACAATGAACACATTGAAAATTTTGTCAATAATTCTCCTAAATGGATGTCCTGTCCAGTTTATCAAAAATTAGAATGGTGCTGACCTTCAATCCAATATGGCTGCTGCAGTGGCAAATCTGAAACTATTACCAATTAAGTGTATCACAGATGGTTTCAACATTTTGCAGTTTTAAAGAAGAAATACTCTCATCTTAAATTCCTTGAAAGCCTTTTCGGACTGAGCATCAGTCCCTTGAAGGGACTGTTGTGTGGAAGAAGTCATTTAAGTTTGTTTTACTTTCAGGAATGTCATCTATATTTGATGGCAGATCTGCATCTCTTGTCCAAAAAATGTTTGCTGCCAGAATTGCTCATATTCAGTGTAGCTGTGAAATAGTCATGTTATGTGTTTTATTTTTAGTAACAGTGGCCATTTGATGACAGATTAGCTTTGTTTATACAAAATTCAGATGACCATGTGCCAGAATGCATCCTATCAAATTTTGTTAAGTTCTGTTGAATGGTTTTTGAGGAAATGTTAGTTATTTTTTTCTAGTTTTAGAACTGGAGTCAATATTTATTGTTTGTTTTGAATCATTATACATGTAGAAATGCTTTTTTGCGAGGATTCTTTCTTGACAGTTTTTTCATAATTTAATGATTTGTTTTTTTTTATGCTGGCAGACAGATTTGATGGCATGTCTGTATCAATTGTTCAAATTTTAAAGGCACATTTAAAGGCCTTCATTCTAGAATGCTTTTTTCTGGAATTTGGTAAAATTCTTTTAAGTGTTTTTTGAAGCAAGTTGTTTAAGATTTTTTCTATTTATAGCAATTATGGCCACATTTGACTGGCATCATTTGTATAAACATAAAGACATTCATGCTAGGATGCTTTGTGTTAAGTCCAGATTCAGTTCAGCAGTTTGGAGGATCATTTTTTAAAAATAAAATTAATTATTTTTAGTAATGACTGCCATGATATATCAACACAATAGGTAAACCTTCATGCCATGATGTTTGCAGTTGGATTTGATTAGAGTCTGTAATATGTACACGTTTATTCCATGATGTTTGTTGTCAGATTTGATCAAATTCTGTATAACTACTGTTGAGTAATTTTAAGTTTTTCTATTTTTGGTAACAGTAGCCATATTTGAGGATAGATTATCATTATTTATGAAAACTGAAAGTCTTTTATGCTAGGATGCTTTTTATCAAATTTGGCAAAATTCTTTGTAGTGTTTTGCTTAGAATATGTAATTTAAAGGTCCTTCTATTTGGTAACCACATTTAATGCCAATTTTCACCATTTTAGCTTGAAAGGCATATTTTGCAAGAATGCATTCTGCCAAGTTTGGTTTAAATTAGCATTGTTTCTTTTGTTGAGAAAATGAATATAGCTGTAGAGACAAGATGCATGATGGACTTTGGACAATAAACAATAAACTCACTTGGACATGTGGTCCAGGTGAGCTAACAATAAATGCACAAGTGTTGAAAACGATGTAATCTGTGGTTTATGAAACTGTATATTCTTTGATTACCACTAGTGTAGACCTGGTTATGCTGGTAGTGGCATGGTCTGTGGACTGGACAGTGATAATGATGGGCATCCAGATGACCATCTGTCATGCCAAGAGTGGGGATGTAGAAAGGTAATCCACTACTATCATACTGTTATCCCAATTATTTTTTTTATACAAACCAGAACAATAAATCAGGTCATGTGACACTTCTATGATACTTATCAAATTATAGTTTTATGTTTTGGAGAGTTTTTACAATCATTGTTAAACTATAATTTTCCAAAGAAAAGACTGTTTAAAACTTTTGTTTAAAAAGTTGAAAATAAAGAAAATGAATTTCTGTGAGATTTCTTTATTTGTAAACCCAGCATATATTTTATATCATTATTTTCCAATTGCAGCATATCAATTAAGTGATACATTTTATATCATTATTTTCCAGTTGCAGCATATGAATTAAGTGATATGTTTTATGTCATTATTTTCTAGTTGCAGCATATCAATTACATGCTTGAAGTATATTAGTTAAGTGATATGTTTATATCATTATTTTCTTGTTGCAGCATATCAGTTAAGTGATATGTTTTATGTCATTATTTTCCAGTTGCAGCATATCAATTAAATGCCTGTAGCATATCAATTAAGTTATATTTTTGGTCATTATTTTCCACTTGCAGCTTGCAGCATATCAATTAAGTGCTTACAGCATATCAATTAAGTGATATGCTTTATATAATTATTTTCCAGTTGCAGCATATCAATTAAGTGCTTGCAGCATATCAATTAAGTGATGTTTGATATCCTTATTTTCCAGTTGTAGCATATCAATTTAGTGATCAGGATATCACTCACAATAACAGGATCATTTTTTTCATTTGCCAAGATGGTTGGGTGACTGGATTTGTTTGGTTACAAACAGGGTAGAATATTACATTTCATAAATAATCTCTTTCATTCTTAATACCCAGCATTTCATTTTAACTTAGCTGTTTGCAATTTGGCCATTAATTTGTAGCATCATTTCAACTACTGAATAATAGGATGTAATGGCACACCAACACATTAATGGTTTTATTGTGCTGAGGCAATAAGAGTAAAGTGCCTTGCCCATAGATAGACCATCATGCTGTTTGACTCAGTCTTACCTGGGCAGGATTCAAACCTGCCTGTTCTGGTTACAAGTCTGGCATGCAAACCACCGAGCAGTGGTGATCACAATTTTCAAGTACATTTAAATGAAAAATCTAAAGTAAGATTTGGCAAATTTCTGGAGATAACTTAGCCTTGGTATGAGTGTACAGGTATATAAAATTTGTGGGATTTTTTTGCAATGAATTTATGTTTTAAACTACATATTTCACTTGTCTTGGTGGTTTTCCACAAATGGAGCTTTTCAATATGGTCCTTATATTTCAGTTGTTTAACTTCCATACCCTTGGGTTTTTCTGTAATTATTTAACTTGCATATCAGTTGGTCCTTATAACAAAGTTAAATTGCGTATAAGTCGGTTCTTGTTATCAGTGGTTTAACTTGCACATCAGTGGGACCTTATATCAAAGTAAACTTGCATATCAGTGGGTCCTTATATCACAGTTGTTTGACTTGCATATTGCTGGGTCTGTATAACAGTTGTTTCACTTGCATAACATCATGTCTTTATAACACAGTTGTTTAGTTTGCATATCAGTGGTCCTTAAATCTCAGTTGTTTTACTTGCTTATCAGTGGGTCCTGATCTCACAGTTGTTTAAGTTGCATATCAGTGGGTTCTTATATCACAGTTAACTTGCATATTGATGGGTCCCCATATCTGAATTGTTTAACTTGCATAGTGGGTCCTTGCAGTTGTTTAAGATATGGGTCATCATATCACAGTTGTTTAACATGCAAATCAGTGGATCCTTATATCACAGTTGATTAACATGCATATCAGTGGGTTCTTATATCGCAGTTGTTTAACATGCATATCAGTGGGTCCTTATGTAACAATTGTTTAACTTACATATTAGTGGATCCTTATATCACAGTTGTTTATCAGTGGACTTATCACTAGTCAAACAGCTAGAGAACACAGTTTGTTTTGATGTGCAAACATTATTTAGTTAGAACTACTTATTGCCACTTAATGCCGTGCTCAGTTTTTGTTGTTTTAATTTCTATTTCACCATCTGAACAGTATAAAGATATATAATACATGTATTTTTGCTTATTTTATGTTGTTATTTTAGGACAACTGTAAATTGATGCCCAACAGTTGCCAAGGAAACTATGATTTGGATGATTTGGGGGATGAGTGTGATCCTGACAAGGATAATGATGGAATTCTGGACAGTTTGGTGGGTAATTTGTGATGCTGGAAGTATTTACCGTAAATCTTTAAATTCATTATCTTCATAAACTTTTGTTGAGCCTAACCCAAACCACCTGATCTATTTCTTCCTATGTCAGCTTTGTATCTCAAGGGTTTTTGTTGAGCCTAATCCAACCCACCCGATACATTTCTTCCAGTGTCAGCTTTGTATGTCAAGGGTTTTTGCACAATTTACCAAACAGAACCAGTTACTGCATGTGTGTTTCTTACCTTAAGCCTGTGCAGGATAACTGTATCTGGCAGAAGCAAAGAAAAATGCACATAATTTAAGGTGCAGTTTGTCTCTTCAGCTAACAAAGAAAAAGTGAAAATTATCAAGAATTCAAATGACAATCATTTGATAATTGGTTCTTTGTGGCAACTGGTGCAGACCTTCCACTGACTATATACAATCATGATTTCTTCCACCTAGACATTCCCAATATAAAATAAACAATTTGCCCAGAGTTGTAACTTAATGTTTAAACTTTATTTTTTGTATGTCAGTTGCAAAACAAATTTTAACAAATTATTCAACATGCTCTTGACTGTACGATATTCTCATAATTTTAAAAGCAAAACCACCAGCTTAAACTCAAGACCCTGTAAATCAGCTATGATACTTAGTGTGCACCAATATCATGGAAATTTGGCAGTCTAGTAAGAAAAATCTTGAAGTTCTGTGTTTCTAGCTTTTTTCTAATAACAGTAATAGACTGTCAAGGTTTTGTTACTTTGAGCTAGAGCTTGATTTGTGGTTCAAAACATTTTGAGAAAATAGGGCCTGAAGTCAGTGTTGTGATGGTTTGTGATGGTAGAGGAAACTAGGGAACCTGGAGGAAGTAACCAATCCGGATGGAGAGCAATTGACCATATTTGGGAGAACCAGGAATTTAATAAATTTGTGATTGTGACCTTCCACTTTTGTCTTGATCAGTATGTCTTTTGAATTTCATGGCACAGGATATAGTATAGTTCATCATATAAGGGACTCATGATTGTTGGTAATTAGCTACATCAGTTGTGTATCCTCTGTAAATAATATTTATTTATTATTTATTATTATTATTATTATGGATTCAAGGACTGCAGCCTTTGAAAGTGAACATCTCGCCAGTAAACTAACCATGACCAAAAGCACTACAATGTCTCTTGATCTTCTTGTGATCATTTGGACAGCATTGTGACTTATGACCACACTTTGTGATCATTTGTACAGCATTGTGACTTAATGACCACACTTTGTGATCATTTGTACAGCATTGTGACTTAATGACCACACTCTGTGATCATTTGTACAGCATTGCGACTTAATGACCACACTTTGTGATCATTTGTACAGCATTGTGACTTATGACCACACCTTGTGATCATGTGTACAGCATTGCGACTTATGACCACACTTTGTGATCATGTGTATGGTGGACTTGTGCCCACATTTTGTGATCATTTGTACAGCATTGTGACTTATGACCACACTTTGTTATCATGCATACAGCGGACTTATGCCCACACTTTGTGAAGAAAACATAAGGTTTATGTGATCCTTTCTTCCAGATGTACATGTTTAGTGTCACACATCAACTTGTGCATCATTCCACATGTACATATTTAGTGTTGCACAACAATTCATACACCATTCTAGACATACATATTTAGTGTTGCACAACAATTCATACACCATTCCAGATATACATATTTAGTGTTGCACAACAATTCATACACCATTCCAGACATACATATTTAGTGTTGCACAACAATTCATACAACATTCCAGACATACATATTTAGTGTTGCACAACAATTCATACACCATTCCAGACATACATATTTAGTGTTGCACAACAATTCATACAACATTCCAGACATACATATTTAGTGTTGCACAACAATTCATACACCATTCCAGATAGAGATTTGAACTCTGGGATATGATTGAGGATGGTCTGTATCCAAAATTTTGGGAGACTTTGCTCCATTTCCTGGTGGCAGAGTTTGATGCCTGGGGACACTTTTGCCTCAGTACAATTGTACATAAAATGTTCAGTGAATAAGGACTGTGGAGACTCTAAAATGCTAAATTAATGTGGTGAGTAAAGACTAGAATGCTGTCACAAATATGAACACAGAAAAATTATGTCTAAAGAGAAAATGTGATATGATCAACAAACATTGAGGAAGGATTGTGACAATGAGGAAGTAGCCAGATGACAAACTGCCATTTTTTTGTCTAAAAATGCTACATTTAAAACAAGTATGCATTATTGAATTACTACTGCACTGAATGCAATTTTATGTAAATTGAATATAACTCTAATTCGCTAATATCAATGTTAAATAACAATGTTCCTTCTTCAAGTATGTTACCCGATCATAATACCTTAGGAGTACAACCACTACTTCACAAATCCAGCCCTCCCAAGTTAAATTTTAGCTATATAAAGCTAAATGTTGTCTGTCCACATAGTTGGGAATCAGACAAGAGTGATTTCCTCTTGGATAGAGGGAATGGCACCAAATCCCAGCCATATTTAAGTTATTACTTCCACTCATGCAAGGAAGGTTGTTGTAGAGACCTTGCAAAAATCCTGTATCTAGTGAAATTTTCCATACTACAGAGCAATTTGGAGGATTTTCTCATGTAAAAGAAGTATTCTTCAACAATATTTCTATCTCCTGCTCTTTCCTGTCAGAGATGAAGTTTTCTAACTTTAATAGAACTCAACTTTGTTTTATGATATTCATATCAGCACCTTAATTTGATACCCATCATGGTTGCTTGTGGATGTTTATTCAGTAATGTTTACTTGACCTATATTAGGTTTGCTGTCATTGATTGGATAATATTATTTTGCAGATAATTTTTATCGACATTTATTTGTTCACTAGTATCCACTTCATGGCCATTTATGTTATTTTGGGGGTCACTGATTGTATAATATTACAGACCAGAAAGATTTTGCAGATGATTTCTAATGACATTTATATTGTTCAATAGCATTTTCTCCATTCTAAGCTTGAATGATTTCACCTGTGCTAGAATGTTCATTAAAAAATGTGTATTTGGCATACTACATGATTTCTGTCACTCAATGTCTAATATTACAGACCAGAAAGGTCATGCATGCAATATTTACGGGCACATACATTGTTCATTAGCATCCACCTCACAGTAAGTTATATGATGTTTGGATGATTTTGTAACAGCCATTTGATACTTACAATGAAATTTAAGGCAGAGTAACAGCAGTCAACACCAGCTCAGACAGTGCCTCTTCTGATGCAGATAAGGACCAGTTTATGGATGTCCAATATGCCCTACCCCATCCTAGCATTGGGAACCTCTACTGGAACAGATGTTTAAGATGGTACAGTGAGGACTAATTCAGGATCGATATGACAGTACATCTATACTTTCTATGACATTTGTGGCAGATCAACAGCTGTCAACACCAGCTCTGTCAGAACCCAACCTGATGCAGGTAGGGACCAGTTATGATGATCAAATATCCAATAACCCATCCCAGCATCTTGAATCTGGCCCCAGTAGAAAGAAAATGATGGCCCTGTTCTGTCAAGACTAACCTCTACCACCAGGTATATATCACTTATGGTCAGTACTAAATCTGATCTTGCCAACGGTTATTCTTAAGGGGACTGCTTATGATGATCTAGTATCATATATCTTGTCCTGGCATCATAACACTGGCACACCTAGGGTAGAGACATCAACTATAGTGCCATGATGGTCCCTTGTGGTTCTGCTACCCAGATTCTTTTATGGATACAAGGCAGCCTGTAACCATGAATTGGTCCATGAATATTATGGACTCTAGGTAGGCCTGACCAAATTCTGCAAATGATCCATCCTAAGCTGACCTCTCTGGTTTGTCACTTGTATGCATCATGTAACCTTTCTTGGATTGCAATATGCCACCTAAGTGGTAACCACCAAGTGCCAAGAAACCCAGAGCCATGCCTTTTCCTTTTTATCTTGGAAGAGATAAGTAACAGGAGTAACCTTCTAAGGCAGGCATGACATGGGAAATATTCCTTCTCTTTCCATTGATTTGGTCAGACATAAGGCCATTTTATGCTTCTCATTTAATATCCCATTTGGAGAACTTCCACTTCTCCAGTGTAACGTGAATTATGTCACTCTTCACAGTCACCTCCATGTTAGTGATTTCCATTTACCTGGTCAACATTCTACAAAAGAACAAGGTGTGTTGTATTCTATATCAAGATGTACTCTTGTTACTGGCCTGCTCCTCCTAGGATTCCTTGCAAACAAGGACAAATATGCTACAGTACCATCTCAAGGTTGTATCCCTGTTGGGTAAATGGTTCAAAACATGTGTGAACAGGATCTCTTTCCCTCCAGTAGATACCTTGAAATAAATTGATGGTATCTTCAGTCTTCTCAAGAGTTGCCTCTCAACCTTAAAATTCCTTCATTAATTGGATCTCCTCAGTGCAACAGGAGATCTTGTCATTCTGGATTGCCAGAGTATGAGACTATTGCAAATTATTATGTTGCCCTGGTGGCCATTTAAATTTTGCCTACAGGTATAAACAGTACCATTTTCTGGTTATATGGTGTTACCTTTCAGTAAATGGGAGAACTTCACTCTGCTTATGGTGTGTGTTCTCCTGCAGGTCTATCCTTTGGGAATCATGTTTTTGTACATATGCCAACATAACATGCTGCGATACCCACCTCTTGTAATTGTTTCTGGAAGCCAGTGGAGTGTGGATTCCTTAGGATACAGCATCCTAGCGATTATGGTTAAAGCATTTTATTGGTGGCAGGAGATGCTATTTAGAAAGTCTAAAGGGTGTACTCATTCTATTCAACAACTCCACTGTGGTGAATTATCTCCAGTGGAAAAGTGGGATCAAATCCCCAGACCCCCATCTTCCAGTTTGAGATTTTCCAAGGAAATGGCATCAACAACAAATCCACAGCCAAATCCATCACAGTAAGGGCAGGCTAAATGTAGATGTATTAGCAGACTCATTGTCCTAAAGGAATAAACTAACCCAACCAAATAATTGCTTCACCCCTCAGTATTTAGTGCAATCTGTACCAGCAGCAATCAATTTGCAAAAAGTAGAACGCAAACTCACAACTTTTGTCCCTTTAGATTGGATAAGTATGGATGCCTATACTTATCTTACAACACCTCTGATCCCACATTTTCCTACAAAACTTAAGGGAATCAGAGTACTGTCTTGTCCTTATTACTCCCCACAAGTAGGAAAAATCATGAATGAATGACTTCTTAAATTGGAAGTGGGAATTGAATTTCTAGGAAATGACTGGCCATTCCTCTCCTGCTCAAACAACCTAGACAGCAGGAGTTACATTCAAACCCAGGTTAGCTGAACCTGCATATCTGGATCATATCAAACTAGTTCTCAGTGGTGAACAGTTTTCAGAACAAGAGTTGAAGAGACTCGTTTCTGCAAGAACAACCACCATTTTGAAAGCCTATCAGAGGAAGGGGAGAATTTTCTCACAGTGGTGCAAGCAAGGCTATATTCAGCTGGAGAGACTCGTTTCTGCAAGAACAACCATCATTTTGAAAGCCTATCAGAGGAAAGGAAGAATTTTCTCACAGTGGTGAAAGCGAGGCTATTTTCAGCTGCTTAAGGCATCATCACCCCAAATAGGTCACTTTTTCATATGGCTTTCCTTGGTTGATGAAGTTAACACCCATCACAATTAAAGGTTACCATTCCACAATCACAGACACATTGCATCACCATGGAAGGAAGGTTAGAGTAATTCACAAAGATCTCTGCAACCTTCTGGTGAATGTTTTATCTGTCATAATTGGAAGCTTTAGCCATATGCCTGAAAGCAAATCTACCATTTGTTCTGACATGGTTGAATATGTTTCTAGAGCATCATTAGTCCAACTCATATAAGACCTACTTCCTGGTCATCTTAGCTACAGCTAGCAGGATCTGCAAAATATGTGACATGCCTTGTAGGTTGACCCAAATTATTTGCAGGTCAGTTATGATGATTTCTGCTTTCATTGCCAAGAACTGGATTCAATACATGAACATTTATTTGTGGTGAAACCTCTTTCCATGTTGAACCTTCACCTCAGGGCCATATACTGGGCCTGGTGAATGCTTTTGAAGTGGGACCTAAAATGAACTGAGCCAATGCAAAGAGGGAGACATTTTCTATTATTATCTTTGAAAGAGGCAAAGGTTGACATCTCAACTCAGGCTATATTGTCCTGGATAAGGTGGGTTGTTTGCTCTGCACATATAGAATTAAGCCAAGATCAAATGCAGTTTTTGTGTATTCTGCCTTATGAGCTTAAGGCATTTACCACCAGTGCTGTGTCGAAGTGCATCTGTTCCCTAGTCGATGTTGTACAGACAAGGGGATGGAGGACAGAAAAGACTTTATCTTACATTAGCTCCAAGATATTTCATCCCAGTTTGACCCATTGGGACCTATAGCAGCAACACAATAGGCTACCTTGAATTCCCAGGCAATCAAGTAACTTCAGTGATGCTGCTCTGTGACTTTTGCTGGATTCTTGAGGGAAAATATTTTCCCCATCAGCTGTGTCAAGGTATATGGAGTCACTACTCTAGCCTAGTTATATCTCAAGAGCTGAAACTGACTCGCATACTTTAGGGGACCAGAGATGGGACTTTTGGGGTAAGGGGTTGTACTCCCTTCACCACTATTTCTCCTATAGTATTATGATCAGGTAGCATATTTGAAGAGGAAACCAATTTTTGGTCTCAAATGTTTGTTATTGACAATACTTATGCAGTCATGAAATGGTACACACCCTCCCAACCTCCCTGCAGTTACATCTTACTGGCAGAGTGTGCATTTCTGCTCCACTAGATTCTGTGCCACTTCATACAATGGGAGATCACTCTTTTCTGACTTTCACCTATGTGGCAGACAACATTTAACTTTCTTATAGCTAAAATTTACCTTGGGAGGGATGGATTTGTGAGGTAGTGGGGTATGATGATTGGGTAATTATTAGCAAAGAAACATATCTTATGTCAGAAATTAGTTCCCAACTATATACCAGCAATATATTTTGTAATTACACTTTCTCTCAAAAATCATCCGCTAAGCTAGTAGATTTTCGTAATGTTCCTGGGGTGAATATTTTTCAAATTCAAGCAGTCTAGACATGCTAGAGACACTTAATGAGTGCGCTATATGGCACTGAAGACCATTAAGATTCTGTGAAGTATGTGAAGACAGTATGGGACAATATAATAAGTATTACCAATAATGCATAACAGCACACTTTGTCGCTTCTTTGGCCGAACAGAGTTAAGGTAGATAAAATGACTGAAATAGAACTTGTCAGTCCAGGCAAAATGACATTCATATTTTAGGCTTGAGTGAAACATTTTTGAACGAGTCTTTTCTGGACAATAAAGTACATATAAATCTAATTGGTATAGAACATGAAGATAGCAAATATAAGGATGGTCGAGGTGTACTGATATAATTTAAGGAAGATGTTAATTATATTAGACAACCTGAACATGAACATAATTGCATTGAGAGTATGTGGTTTGAGATCAAGGAAATAAAGAGTACACCATTCTTTTTGCAAACAGCCTCAACCTGAAGCTGACTGGCTGGACAAATTTGAGAACGTGGAACAAAATAATACACCATTTTTGTTTTGCATATTTTACAGACAGCCTCCAGCTAGGGCTGAATGGTTTGATGAAATTGATAAAAGAATTTAAATAGGCTTAACTGCTGTTAAAGAAATACATGTATTAATGATAAGTGAAATGAATAAAGATCTTTGGAATGTCCCAAGAAATGCTAAAACCTGGATAGACTGTATGACAACTTTGACTATGTCCCAAATAGTGAATGAACCAACCATAGTTACATAAGCATACAAAACTTGAATTGATTATGTATACAACACTAATAGGGACACTGTGATGTATTTTTTGTGTCACAGTTAGGTTTAAGTCCACCATATTTCTCTTTGAGCAACTAAGAACAATAAGCTTTGCTCTCAACAAAAGATAACTATATCATTATAAATACAAATTTTATATAAAGTTTAATGAGAAAAAATGTGTTATTGATCTTAATTCTGGTTCACAATTTCTATCAAAAATTTCTGAGGGTCAAGATGAGACTATTAAATACTTTTATTAAATACGGATACACAGTTGCACCTCTTAGAACTCACAGAGTAAAATGTCTGACACAGCTATCTTGGACAAATGCTAACACTTTTGATGCTATAAAAACTGGGGAGACAATGAAAGTTTTAGGTCAAATGCTATGAAAACTAGGGACACAATGCAAGTTTTAGGTCAAATGCTATAAAAACTAGGGACACAGTGAAAGTTTTAAGTCAAATGCTATGAAAACTAGGGATATGATGAAAGTTTTAGATGTTATGAAAACTTGGGACACAATTCAAGTTTTAGGTTAAATGCTATGAAGACTAGGGACGCAATGCATGTTTTTGGTCAAATGCTATGAAAATAAGGACATGATGAATGTTTTACATCAGTTGCTATGAAAACTAAGGACACAAGAAAAGTTTCAGGTCGAATTAGGAATGCAGAACATAGAGAAATAAGGTTAACAATTTTATTTATTAAGAAGGTAACAATCTGCCTGAGCCTGGAAATGGAAATTCAGGTAAACCATTTGAAAAGCTTGCAACAAAGCTAAAACAAAATTTAATTCTCCAGTATTTACAGAATGGAATAGGCCTGTATATGTCACCAATGAATTCAGTCAGTGCTTTCCAAAAATCGATTTACAGTTAAAACAGGAATCTTAAAGTTCCAAAGCATCAAGTACTAATTAGTAACATGTGATGGATTTTTTTTACGTAAATTTAATAATTAACCCTGATACAGAACGATTTGCTATTCTTCTCATGTCTGTAGACTTTGTGCAGGTTTCTTGCAGAATACTTGACACTTTAAAGGCCACTGGCTTAGGTAATACAATAATGCAATCTTGAAAGTTCTTAGATTTAGTTCTAAGCTCATAGCTCTATCTTTTATGTATCTTTTTGACATGTACATCTCCAAGTAAATCTCTTCTAGCATACAGAACCAATCTAAAGTTACACCTCTTACAAAAGTGGTCAGAGAGATCAGATGGACAATTACAGAACAATCTCTGTACTATCTTCATTTAAAATGTCCTGGAAAAGCACATTCATAATAATTTTTTTGCTGTTTTAAATCTGCATGATCTTATAGACAAATCTCATGCTGGATTCAAATCCAAGTATTCTTGTGAAACTGTTTTAGTTCATATGACTAAGGAATTGTTGAAAACAATAAAAGAATGTCAGTTGGTAGGTGTTGTTTTTGTAGATTTCCAGAAAGTTGTTGTTGTTGTTGTTGTTGTTGTGGGGCTTAATGCCATTTTTCAGCACACGATATGCTATACATGGCGGCCAGTATTAATGGTGGAGGAAGAAACCGGGATATCCCCGGAAAGAACCACCAACCCATGAGAAGCTACTGGCAAGCTTTCTCACATATCCACATTCGCCAAATCCTAGACTCGAACCCACACAGACAGAGGTGAGATGGCAGTGATTTGTAACGAAGAGCGCTTTAGACCACTCATCCACTCGGGGCCCCCTCCAGAAAGCTTTTGATCTAAATTTTCATGAAATTCTATAAGACTGTTGTTCAAAATGCATTCTTTTGTTTGTATCATACATGAAAAGATCCAGAAAGGACTTTTAATGCTCATCTTTCATAAGAATAGGACATTATATATGTGTTCCATTGTTTGGGAACTTTTGTTTTTCCTTGTTATCAGTGACCTGCCTGAATATCTGGAGGAATCAAATTGTACAACCTGTTTATTTGCAGATGATACAATTCTTTATAAAACTGGAACTGGACTTTGAAGATATTTTTTCCAGCCTGTAAAAGGGCATTTACATCTTGCTGGTAAACCACAATCATAGGTTTTGTAAAAAAATATTTTCAACATAAGGAATGTTAGCTTCAATTACCTTTTCTAACATAGCAATAAGTTAAAACAGTATATGTATATTGTAAGAATCCAGATCAATACTTTTACATTTTATTACAGTATATAATATATTGAGTTTATTTTACAAATGCAAATTTTATTTTATTGATAGAAAAAGTTACAATGCTTTATTTGATAGGACAACTGCATATTTGACACCAGATGGGATCAAACAGATAGTGATGGAGACAATGTTGGTGATGTGTGTGACAACTGTATCTACAGCTATAATCCTGACCAGAAAAACACCGATGGTGACAGTATGGGTGATACATGTGATTCTGACATTGATAATGATGGTAAGGGTCTGAATTTATCATTATTACAGATATAATGATGGTAACAGTCTGAATTTATCATTATTTCATAGATAACTTCCTACACATTAACATTGCACATCTACTCATGTAAAATAAAATCTTTTTATTTTGACAATACTCCATATAAATTAGTCAAAACTGAAACTTTAATTTGTTTTTCTTGTGGAGGTGGGTGAATGAACTGATAATTTTGATGTTATGGCTGTTATCAATTTGAATATGATGATTCCAGCATTGAACAATAATGTTCCATCAAGCTTTCAGTACATATATGATCAAGATTGTGTTACAGTGCTTCACACCTTGGAGCATCAATTGTGATGTTCCAACCAGCTGTCAGTATACATGTGCACAAGATTGTGTTACAGTGCTTCACACCTTGTCTGTGATATTACTTGTCAACAGTTCATCAGTAAGAATATACCTTTTAGTTGTGGAAAGTTTTTAGTGATTTAGCAGTCTAAAAATGAGATTATGAAAATAAACCCTGTCAGAATTTATCTTCAGTCCCATATAATGATAGATTTAAAATCACTAAAATGTCATTAGCCAAATTTTAAAGCCACACTTTGGGACAAAGTCATAATCAATTATAAAATCCTAATATATGGTACATTGCAGTTTGACTAACATGTGGTATCATTTGTACTGGTATGTAGCTCAATGGAATGAAAGTTATAAGCAGTTTTTATTGGTTAATTCAAAAGATGAATTCTTTTCTTATGTAGAATGTACATATATTACAAGAAGGACTTGAATCACAATTTTAATTAAACAGCCAGAAACCTGTCAATGTCACAGCAACCTTGAGAAAGTCAGATTCAGCAAGCAGAGAGCACATGTCAATATGGTAATTATGTCATACCAACAACAATATCATTGACACATGCTCTCTTCTTGATGAGTCTGATTTCTCCAGGTTGCTGCAACAATTGGCAGGTTTCTGGCCATTGTTACTGGAATGAATTTGCTGAGCATTATGTTTCCTTTCATTTTTATGATTATTATGTGACTTTCATTTAATATTTTTGAAATTTTTGTACAACAACACTGGAAAGGAAGTTTTTATTTTTGTCATGTGACAATAGGACCTCTGATGTTATGGTCAAGTGGGTTACAAGATTTGGGTAGTCAGTGACTAGCAATGCAAGTGACAAGTATCAGGTCAAATTTCATCAGTGCTGTAGTTTCATCTGACTCAGCAGACTAAATATATAATGAATGATTTTCTCATGATTCCTGAGAAAACAAATCAGCTTCCTATTGATCTAATGCAGATATGGCTTGATGTAAAGTCATTTAAGTTTGCTAGTTTTGCTAGTGAATGGCTACCCAATGCTGACACCACAAAGTGTCAGTGAATTCCAGCCTGATAACAGGCAATATGTTCTGTTCCCACACCCCAACATAAATATCAAAATATCTAAAATGGGATTGGAAGGGTCAGAGAAAACTTGGACAGTGGAGGCTCAAACACATTTTTTGTCTCAGGGGAGTAAAGAAGATCCTGAAAATTTCATAACATAAGCCATCTTAGGGACTGCCTTTTCTCTTAGTATGCATTCTTGCAAGGTTGAATTTCAGCAAGTAAATTTCATGTATGATGGTGCTTGAAGAAATATATATTTCATCCAGGGAGTGATATTAATTATATTTTATGCCTGTTGGGTGAAAATAAAAAGTGCCTTCTACCATTATTTCTAAAATAACTCTTAATATCTTTACATGAGATGTTGGGATGTGCTTGAAACTAGCACAGTTCTGCAATATGTTTGCATAATTGGAATGCCATATGGTGAATTGCCTATTACATACTGATGTATCTTTCAGGTCAATTATGATAGAGTTATTGACCTTTTTTTAATGTTACATCTCCATTACAGCATATCCTTGTAACCATCATAGTTCAGGAACCATTCATATATTCTGATGCAGTTTGATGTATATACTTGCTTAATAGTCCAATCAAATTGCAAACAACAACTATCCTGATCTGCTGTATCATAATGAACCTGCATATCAGGGTCTGTGTTGTTTATTCTACTAATTACTCCTTACAAACTATACAGACCCAGATTTACTGGTGCATTATGCAATGGCAGATCTGTGTCTGTGCAGTTTACAGTTGGACTCATCATCATTATTAAAGTTATAGCTGTACAGGATAAAAATTGTCTTCATATTTTGTGTTATTATGTCTTTGTGTTTGCTTTCGTAAGTTTATAAAAGTAGATAAGTTTTGCAATGTTTATCTGTTTGGACTTCCATAACAATACAACATATATTATGACATCAACCTTTCAGTAGATAAATTTACAAATTTAATTTCCACTCAGAAAATAATCCTTATTACAAATATTTCAACATATCTGTATTGTACTTTTAAACTAAGAGATGAGCTGTTAAAAATTATCAATATAAATTCCTAAACAAATGTATTTTACTATACTGTTGTTGGCCCAATTTGTATTATACTCTTTTTTATTATGTTATGTATTATGGGCAGAGGCATTGGTAACATCTACATTTATACTGAAAAACTATTCCGGTAAGCATGAGATGCCTGGATGGGGGCGGGTCAGAGGAGTGAGGAGGAGGAGCGTGCATTTTTAAATGAAAGAGGTCAATTAAAGTTGGTAAATGTGGAAATATTACATCAATAGGACCTTGCTAATGTGTTTTTAAAAAATTCATTTGGTGCACATCTTCAGGTTATGACTAGTGTTCAAAAGGAATCAATGAGTTCAAATTCTCACCCTCTTCTGTGCATTCAATTGTTTGCTGTTTGATAGAAATTTTAACTGGGCTAGCACTTGTTGGAACAAATACTATATAATTATTAGAAAGTTCATTCAATGGACAACTTTATTAGCTGTAAAAATCTGTTCACTTGCTGGTATGTTTCTATGTCCTTTTGCCCTTTCAGTCGGTGTCTGTTTTTCCATGTATGGGCCTATTTGTATGTTCTTCCATCATTTTATTTATCTAAAAGTATGTCCGTCCATCATTTCCATTATCCATTCATTCACCATTTGCCCATCTGTTTAGGTCGATTCATCCCTTTGTCAGTTCATGTCTTCATACCCAAGTCCATTTATGCACATCAATGAATCTATAATCTATGTCCAAGCTATACAAATTTCCCAGTATTACAGCATTATCACGTTGTTGAGTACTTGTATGAGATGGATTTCCAGCCAGTGTTATCATGTACCTCAGATTGATGAGTACTTGAATGAGATGGATTTCCAGTAAGTTTTATCATGTACCTCAGATTGACGAGTACTTGAATGAGATGGATTTCCAGTCAGTTTTATCATGTACCTCAGACTGATGAGTACTTGAATGAGATGGATTTCCAGTCAGTTTTATCATGTACCTCAGATTGATGAGTACTTGAATGACTCCAATGGTCCCCAGTGGAGGCAGGGACTATGGGAAAGACATCATTATCTTTCAGTTATATACAGAGGGGTTGGACAGACTGTTGGAACTTCATGATATAGATTTGTTAAAGAGAATGATACTCATTTCCATTTGTATGTCGAGTGAGGCTATGGCAGCTATTTACACCTGAACAATTGTAACCAGAAACCTAGAGGAAAAAGTAGTTCCAGCCTGGTTTGAGAGTATGGTAATACGGGATCACAAAATGACATTATCGTGTTCGTACTTTGTAAACTTCTGACTTATTTTTGGTGCAAAATTGATAAGTATATAATTAAGCAACATATACGCACGATCTGAAAGTAAGGAACTCGTTTGGCTAGCAACAAGTGATTTATTCTTTCACACATAAAATTGCATGTCCATTTCAAAAGTATGTATTTTTATTAGAGATTAGCTTCACACTGCATATATATATATATATATATATATATATATATATATATATAATACAATTAATACTATCAAAAAGGTTAGAGAAATTTTAATTCGTCCTCTACAGAGGTTCGAACCCAGGTCCGCAGGTAAACGGCACCCATTGCCTTGCCTGCACGCACCAGCCCATATTCCTTCACGACTAAGGACCTGGGTTTGAATCTCCGTAGAGGACGAATTAAAAATTCTTTAACCTGTATGATAGTATTATTTGTATTAAATATTAATTCTGCCTACTATTATCAAGCATTCTTCTATAGAATCCGGGGATAGCACCTTTCATTCTGTCTGGTGTATATTTATAATTCTTTATTTATATATATATATATATTTCACCATTGTGTTCTTTGTGTCTGCGTTGAGGTTGCTTAGTTCTTAAATATGTGTTATAACCATGGGGTTTCCATGTTTGTTAATTCAAGGTATCACTACACTAATTAACTTGCTTATATTTTCTTAATTTTTTTAATGTTTTACATTAATTTTAATTTTATTAATGTATCAACCTTTTAAAACAATTATGTAACTGAGTTGTTACATTCCACCAGTACAAAGAAATCTGACATTCCAGCTGAAGTTATGATATCTTGTACTTTTGAATGAAATGTTATTCCAAATGCTTAAATGTGTTTTATAATTGAATGCCATTTCCTGCCAGGGAACAAAAATTAGACATTTTTTGGTACATGACATTTAAGATATAATGTACCATATATTTTCACTAACGAGTCCAAATGTTAACTGCACAGACCCAGATCAACTGTAACATAATGTATCAGCAGATCTGGGTCTGTGCAGTTTGCTAGGAGTAATCAGTAGAACAAACAGCATAGATCCTGATCTGCAGGTGCATTATGCTATGGCACACCAAGATCTTTGTTGTTTGCAGATTGACTTGACTTATAAGTGAGTGGATACAGTACCTGGATCCTTTTTAGTCCATGGCAGATTTTCCATCTATATTGGACTTTGTGGCCTAGTGGTTAGAACATCTGCCTCGGATGCAGGAGGTCGCGGGTTCAAACCCTGGCCATGTCATACCAAAGACTTATCAATATGGTACATGCAGCTGCCTTGCTTGGTGCTCAGCATTAAGAGGTTAGTGTTAGGACTGGTTGACCTGGTGTTGGGATAATGTGACTGGGTGGGGCATGATGCTGCATGTCTACGGCATCAGACCCCAAATCTAGACATCACTATAAACTGCCCCACTGCATACATTCTTGCAAAGAACTTCCCAATTTGTCAATAGATGATGTCCAGAACATCAATACTTATAGAGATATCATCCTGCCACACATAATATTGTTCGTTAATGATGTTTCTAAAACATTATTACTCTCAGTTTCATAACTGTTTTCCATGGAATTGCCCAATTTATCAATGTCAAAGTCTGTCTCACTGGCCATTTCAGTGTTACATGGCAATTCATTTGATGATTTACTTCAGACAGCTTATAAATAATACTTCATAGTATTTAATAGCCATCTGTTCACTTTTACTGCTAGATATAAGTAGTTATAAGGCAAAGAATCCTCACTGCATGAACTACTTCTCTATAGCTAATCTATGACTGGGTTTTCTCAAGACATGATATGTCTATACTAATTCTACAACTAGACAGTAACTGGGATCCATTCACACAACATTTGCTGTCATTTAGATTGATACTCATACACATCAGATCTCAGTCATGTTAGTTTTATAATTTTAGTCTAAAAAATACCCCGTGTTTTGCCATCTCAGGCAAAATCACTGTTCTGCCACTCTCTGTAAATGCTTTAACAGCTGTTAACTTTGATCTTTTCCCACACGAGATGAAATATGGTTACCAAACCTGAATTTTCTCCTCTATGCACACAGGCATTTGTGTTATGCTTTCCTTCATTCTTGAAACACTCAATTTTGCTGCATGGACTATGAATAAAAGTTTATTATTTAAAAGTGGTATACATTAAAAAAGCATGTAGACAGTATTGGACTTGCATTTCTGTGCTACAGAATATGGACAAAAGCTTGGAGTATGTATGTATGTATGTATGTATGTATGTATGGCACATCTGCAGAATCATGCCCATCACATAGAATCAAGTTAATTTGGTAGCATTAATGGACTCCTATTAGAAACAACAGTAACTCAGTAACAGTAATGGTCATTAATGGTTAAGGTACAACTTTCTAATAAGTAAATATTCAAACTTCCACATAAAAGGGAGATATGTAGTCCTATCAGATAAAGATGAAAAATAAAGATGTAAATAAAGACTGAAAAGTATAAATAAAGAAAAAATAAATTATCAATAAATAAAAGATAAATGGTACAAAAGACAGACTCCTCAAAATATATGTCATTTTAGGTTCAAGAATGTATACCATGATCTTAGCAGACAGCTGGAATCAGATTACATAAACAATGAACATAAATAGCAAATTCAGGAATCACCCTGCCACCAACATACGCCATGATGAGACTGAAAGTTCACAATAATGAAATCTGACTATGACCCATGAGACACAGCTGTAAAGGTACTGGGGGGACTGAATTTCATTGCCCCATCTCAAAGGCATTAGAGGAAAGATACATAAGAAGGTTAAGAAACTGATCAATGACATTGACCTACAAAAACCTTGACTGATACATAAAAAGGTAAAGAAACTGATCAATGACATTGACCTAAAAAGACCTTGACTGATACATGAAATGCCATCAAAGAAAGAAACATAAGTGTAACAGGGTTGATCCCTGTTCATCGAACATCTATCATTATTTAGAGCAAAGACTAAAGAAACCTTAAAATATTGAGCTTTGATCTTTACCTTAACGATAAAATCCAAACATGTAATGCAACATACCTTTTTGTTACAATATATAGTGGCAAACTTCATCCATTAATCCTAAACAACTCTAAAATAAATGCTCTCTCTCTCTCTCTCTCTCATCCTAATCACCTGAGCTGACCCAAGTAGGCAATATAGTAATATTCTCACATTCATATGTGTATTGTTGTATTTTCCACTTTAGAAAACCAGTGCAAGATTGCTTGCTCATGTTTCACACCTGACCTTTGTAATGACTTTTGAATATATTGACAATTTACTGGGAGCAAAGTGCACACAAAATACCTAACACTTCCTTGTTTGCATCATCACTTGAATTTTTTTTCAAATAATCAAATTAAACATTATTTGCAATATTTTTACATATTAAATTGAGCAGTGGTTTAAGTCCCACAAACATGTTTCCCACTGATCAACCTAGCTACATGAATAGCTTCTATAGTCCAACTCTGAGTTGAAAAGCTGTTGCTGTAATTGATTTTTGTTTAAAACATGTATGCTCTCAATGTTTTTTTCTGAAGTTTAAATCAGTTCTAGTTCACAGTTGAATCGAGAACTACATTGTCATTATTTGTCTGTCTTGATTAATCTTATCAATAAAAGTGGACTTCATGTTGTGATCTGTTGATATCTGTATCATTGCACAAGGCATATTCAGTACACAATTCAGACACTATGTATTGCAATTACTATAACCATTTTAACTACTGGTACTGTTCTTTTAAAGCTGAAATGTTTTTAAATGTCACTGAAAGTTTACACTGAATATTTCAGTGTAAATCTAACTTTGTATGCTCTATGTTATGGAAAGGAAACTTTCAATGGTTGTTTTGCAACTTGAAAGTTACAGCAGTATTCACAGTATGCATTTTTGACCTGGACTCCCTTTTTTAGCACAGAAATTTGAGAAAAAAGAATCCATCATTGTGCTTCAGTGTAGTATTGAAAATTGCATCCTTAGGATTAGAAATTTGCATTAAACACTCAGCACATTCTTGTTTATGACTTAAAATTCTAAGCTTTGAATGGAATTTTCCTATTCTACACAAAGTCATATGATGGGTTCTATCATTACTACATTGAGCATGGTTGACTTGGGAAGGTAGTCACAGTTGATAATCAGTAGTAATATTACTATGTGTGTGTGATTTGGATTTTTAATGTAGATTTAAACAATTTCAGTCATATCGCTATGATGTCTGTGTGGCAGTTTATAGTGATGCCTAACACTGGGGCATCAAGCTGCAGACATGTAGCATCATATACCACCCAGTCATATTATCCTGACACCAGGTCAACCAGTCCTAACACTAATCTCTTAATGCTGAGCTGTTAGTACCATTTTTATAAATCTCTGATATGAATCATCCAGGGTTCGAACCTGTGACCTCATCTGAGGAGTACAGCCTATCCAATTAGTCCACCGGAATGGTAATACTACTATGAAGAAGGGATTTGCAAGTAGTAATGATATTTAATATTAAATACAATGCATCATATTTTTTGAAAGACAAAATGAATATTAGACTGTTACCATGGAAATAGAGTAATGTTACTACACAGGTTTGGGCGATAGCAAGAGAGCGATGTAGTATTGTTACTAATATCAGCTGTAGTATTGTTACTACATCAGGTCTTGGAGATCCCAACGTCAGTGCCTGGACATAGGGTAGTGTTACTGCATGTACATGAGTTGGTGGGTTCGCTATGTTGTATTGTTACTACATTAGGGTTTGGAGCTCAAAATATCAGTGCCTGGAAATAGGGTAATATTACTACATGGTTTGGGAGATAGCTATGTAGTATTGTTACTACATCAGGTCTTGGAGATCACAAAATCAGTGCTTGGAAATAGGTAATGTTACTACATGGGTTTTGGGGGTTGGCTATGTAGTATTGTTACTACATCAAGTTTTGGAGGTCACAAATCAGTGCCTGGACATAGGGTAATGTTAATATATGGGTTTGGTGGGATAGCGATTTAGTATTGTTACTTCATCAGTTGTTGTACTGTTACTAAATCAGGTTTTGGAGATCACAAAATCAGTTCT
>JAECUM010093309.1:0-150398 GCA_016617855.1 Megalonaias nervosa
TATATATACAGGATTTAAGAAAGATTTAAAACATCTGTAACTTATTAGTCTTGAACTCACAACGTCACATTCTTTAACTCTTTGTTGAAATAATTGATAACTTATTTCGGAATACAATGTATGTTTAAACCGAGTCAAATATTAAAACACCGTGTAAAACAAGTAATAGATGGTGGGTATCTGCCACATTATCCACTTGACGGGCGTAGTCATCACAGACCAGGGGAAACAGCTGCAGCGCTGGGTTGAGCACTATCTTGAGCTGTATGCAACCCAAAACGTCGTCACCGACACTGCCCTGAACGCCATCCCAGACCTGCTAGTCATGGAGGAACTAGACACTCCGCCCTCCCTGGAAGAGCTAAGAAAAGCTATCGACTGCCTCGTTTGTGGGAAGGCCCCTGGGAGCAACGGCATCCCACCTGAAGTCCTCAAGAACGGGAAACCAGCACTACTCCAGCCCTTGCACGAATTCCTCTGCCTCTGCTGGGAACAGGGACACATCCCCTAGGACATGCAAGACGCCAACATCGTGACTTTGTACAAGAACAAAGGAGACCGCAGCGACTGCAACAACTACCGGGGCATCTCCCTCCTCTGTATCGTCGGAAAGGCTTTCGCACGTGTCGCACTGGTGCACTTGCAGACCCTAGCCTCCCGCATCTACCCAGAATCCCAGTGTGGCTTCCGAGCCGGCCGGTAAACTGTAGACATGATCTTCTCACTACGCCAGCTGCAGAAGAAGTGTCATGAGCAGCAGATGCCCCTGTACATTGCCTTCAGAGACCTGACAAAGGCGTTTGACCTGGTCAGCCGGAGCGGACTCTTCAGGCTCCTGGAGAAGATCGGCTGCCCCCCCCCCCCCCAACGACTGCTGGCTGTCGTCACATCGTTTCACCAGAACATGCAAAGCACAGTGTGCTTCAACGGCGCAACATCAGAGCTGGTATGTCGCCTCTCTCACGCCTGCAAAGAGTTCGGACTGACAATCAGTTTGAAGAAGACGAATATCATGGCGCAGGATGCAGACTCCCCTCCAACCATCACGATCGATGGGCACAACCTTGAAGTTGTTGAGAACTACACATACCTTGGGTCCACCATCTCAAGCTCGCTCTCCATTGATGCTGAATTGAACGGCAGGATTGCCAAGGCAGCAGCAGTTATGGTCAGACTGAACCAGAGGGTCTGAAACAACCCCAACCTCACTGAGAAGACCAAACTGCGCGTCTACCAGGCCTGCGTGCTCAGCACACTCCTCTATAGCAGCGAGGCATGGACCACCTACACGAGCCATGAAAGGAAACTCAATAGCTTCCACTTGAGATGCCTGCGGCGCATTCTGCGGATCCAGCGGCAGGACAAAGTACCCAACACTGAGGTTCTGGAACGCGCCAGCATGAACAGCATGTTCACCATCCTCAGCGAGAGGCGCCTTCGCTGGCTCGGCCACGTCAAGAGAATGGATCCAGGCCGCATTCCCAAGGATCTGCTATACGGCGAGCTAGCAGAAGGCACACGACTGACTGGACGGCCATGTCTGCGTTAGAAAGATGTCTGCAAGAAGGACATGAAGACGGCCAACATCAACGTCAACAACTGGGAGAGCTGTGCTGACGACCGCTCCGCCTGGCGCCTTGCTGTCAGACAGGGCGTTCAGAAAGCCGAGGAAAGGATAAACACAAACCTCGCTACAAAGAGAGCCAGGAGGAAGGCGAAACAACAACAGCCTCAGCAAGCATCAACGTTCACCTGCAGCAAGTGCAACAGAGACTGTCACTCTAGGGTCGGACTCTTCAGCCACTCGCGAAGGTGCAGATAGGACACCCAACCGGAAGCTACACCATCGTCTGTCGAAGACGGACGGATGCTGACGACGACGCCGACGATCCACTTGAATAAGCATTATTCGTTGAGGGTGAGTGATTAAGGTATTGTTTACAAATCTTGTATAACTGTTGTACTTTCCTAGTACTTCTGAATATTCGTAACGCCAGACGTCCCATCCATAGCACAAAACTGATTTAACAATGATATAGAAAAGTTAACAAATTTATATTAACTACCAAAATGGCCAATTTTACGATGTATGGACTTAAATTATGTAACAGAAGAAAGCATAATGAACAAGTTTATTAAAATTAACAAATTATTTATTTGCTTAAGTTACAAAGTGTCGATTTAAGAGGAACTTGAAATATTGTGAATTGAATCCCAAATAATTCTAAACGTTATATCATAAGTATAAAATTATCGAGTGTTCCGAATGAATTTCAACATTGAATGTACCGATGTACCAATAGCCTTGAATACGTTGATGTACTACAGTCTTGATGTATCCCAATGAGAATGTCTTTGAATGAATTCATATTATCCCAAAATAGTGCATTAATAAAAAATGTCAGTGAGCACTGTTACGACTCTATAGTCTTAAACCAAGTAACAGAAAGAAAAGAAAAGAACAGTTTTATTAAAATCATCAAGTAAATTATTTCTATAGTTTACAAATGAAATATTCAAGAGGATCTTACTGTACTGAGAATAATCCCCCCCCCCCGAAACAAAATCCTAAAAGTTCTATCACAAGCCCAAAGGTATAGTGTGTTTCGAATGAATTCCAATTTTGAACGTGTTGATATACCAATAGTCTTTAATGAGCTGATTTGACAACAGTCTTGATGCGTCACAATGATACAATCCAGATTGTCTTTGAATGAATTCACAATAATCCCGAAATAGTGATTTTGTCAAAAATGTCAAAGACCACTTTGTAATTCCAATGAATAATTTTTAAATATATGATTCCTTTCAAATTATATCTGAACATAATAGTAAATAATTCCAGACACTGGACTTAAACATGGAATGAAGAGTTTGATGACAAAACCTCTTTTATATAATTCGCACTTGATCTATGTCGCAATAGCATTTTCTGAAAAACTAAATCATCCTAATGGAAAATTCACCAACTGTCCACAAGTTCTCTTCCAGAACTTCTAAGGTCATAATCAAGGCCAGACCTTGAACTCAAATATCAGTAAACGACTGTTAAAAAATGACATTCGTCAGGTAGTCCCAAATTAATACCCTCAATTACGGACAAAGTCAAGCACACAATATAAATTAAATATACATAACAGCGCTTGGTAATTCGAATGAATAATTTAAATAAATGATTCCTCTCAAATAATATCTGAACACAAGTGAAAATAATTCCAAAGACTGATCTTAAGATACGACTTAACCACTTTGCTTACCAGAACCTTATGATAAATACCTAAGACATTATAAAATGACCAGGATGTTGGCCACAAGTTCACTTCCAAAACAGTCTAAGTTTGTAAATAAGGCTAGACCTTGAACTCCTATTGTCAGTATATTATAACTTACAAACATGACTTAAAACATGAGAAAAGTCAGTTTATTTGAAACCTCTACCCTCAATTACGTACAAAGGTCAAGCACACAATGCAAATTGTATGCTTGGCTGTATACCATATCAATTGAGGGTAAAACCTAAATTCATGTATTTAGATAATTGACTTCTAAACTACCACTTTTTACTCTCTCTCTCTCTCTCTCTCTCTCTCTCTCTCTCTCTCTCTCTCTCTCTCTCTACATTTTACAATTTATACAGATTGATATTCATATCTTCATTGTCAAAATTCATCTTGAATATTTATTTGTTTCTGCAATAATGTCACTGTGTCAGCACAATCTGCAAGATCATCGGCATACAAAATAGAAGATATATCCTCTATGTTTTCTTTTGTAAAGATACCATGAGTACATCTAACCCTTATAGCTTCAGGAAGATGATTAATGAATAAGGGGAATGAAATTAGAATAAGAAGACACTCCCCTCTTCTCTCTCTTGAATCGTTTTTGCAGCAAAAAAAAAAATCTGTTAAACCTTTAAGAGTTTGAACACATGAGCTCAAAGTAGCATACATTGAATTAAGTATATATATGAATTTACAATGAATACCTTGTCTTGATAACTAGACCCAAAGTTTCATATGAGATATGTCATCAAAAGGTTTTGAAAACTCAACAAATAAACAATGCAATATACCACCATTCTTTGTTATTAAATACTTCTGTTTAATTGGCTGTGTAATACATATATTGTCTGCTGTTGAACAGCTTTTGCGACAACCTGTTTGCCACTCATCACAATGTATCATATTATTATCAACATACCATGTATTTATGCTGGTATTTAATAATCTTGCTTTTGCCCCACTTTCGGGTAATATATCAAAGGCAACCATTTTGCTAATAAAATCAGTCAGAATGGTGCAATATTGATGTAAGTTACTTTAAACATTTCAATCATTGAGCCCCAGCTCCTTCATATTTCTCTGAAGCAATACTAATAATACTAGGTACAGCTTTCTTTTGTAGTAATTGGTTCATTAAAAATTTCACAATTAGTATGAATTGTAACTTTGATTCCTGCATCACCGTTTGCAGTATCTTCGACATCACCAGCAAGTAAATTTCTAAAATAATCGAACCACGGACATCCATTAATGTGATAATTTTTTCTCGTTATGTTATTACATGTTTCAACATTTTTACAAAACATAGCAGAGCTATTTAGCTACTCGACAAGTCATTGTCGCTCTTTGTGTAAAAAATATATTTCTTCTGCTAAACCATATTTTTAATCTGTATATACACATTAAGATCTTTTGCACGATTACGTGCACCGAATGGTCTCAGCCATGTATATTTTACAGAGCTTAACACATTCTGTCTTTCCATCAAGAGGGTTGCTTCCCCTTATTTGCCACTTTCATAGCCGGAGCTAACATAGTATATAGTGAAATTATAATATCAACTGCTGTTTCGATTGAAGTTTATAAAGCATTAAAGCATTGTTTAATACACACGAAAAAGACTACTTTTAAACGTATCCAGGAGGCTTTCTTTCATATTAGCATTCCATTTAAACTTTATGCATTCTCCATACAGTTATCTTCATTATCACCTCCACAAACATCGTCGTAATTGACGGCAATCTTTTCTATGATATTAAATCCACGTCACGAAGAACGGATAACTACTTATATGAGGATATGGATAGCTTCAACGGAATTGACAAATCAGATACATCATTCATGGAAACGTTTAATTTAAGTCCTAGTGATTTAAACATACGAAATGATAACTATTAATGTGTACAAGATGTTTTTGTTCATTTCAAATTGAACTTATTATATAACCTGCACGACTACTTTGTCAAGAAGAATACACTAATGCCATGGAGGAATTAAGAAATGAATACATGAAACATTATCATCGTAATCCAGCACATTAATACAGTGCATCCAGATCCGTTCTTGACTCTGGTTTAAAGATATTGGGTCTAAACCTTGAACTTTAGAAAGATTCTAACATGTTGATTAGTATTGATTATGGAATTGGAGGCGGTAATAGTATGATCCAACATCAGAATGCTAAATAAAATCACACACACCTCTCAGACATAGATGATATGACAAGAAATGAAGTCGAGACTGATGAGTCAATACCCAAATCCTTATTATACACATTTACACAAAAAGCCTCTATAGTTGGACCATAAGCAAATACCTGTTGGTTGAAACTTTAGATGGGACAGCAAGGAACAGATTAGACGGAAAGAGGTTGATTTTGTTTCTGCACATCGAACAATGCATGTATTTGGTTCATCATTTCGTTTTGTCGGTAGAAGAAATTCTGCTCGAAATACCAGATGTTAGTTACACAATGTGGCTTTGGGAAGTTGATGTGCAGATATCAACGTATCTACACTACCATTTTAACGACAAACCTCTAGGATCTGAAAAGCTTTGCACTAAAGGAAATGATATATCTCTATTGCAGAATAATGACTTTTTGCAAGAATACAATACTCACTCTAATTTATTGTATACGTTGAGAAACAAAGAAACATATGTGATATATTATAGAAACTTGACGATTACCTGTGATTTTAGCTAAGACTGATAAAATTAAACAGAACTATCTGGTTTGAACAGCAGCTTTGCCTAAATACATAAAATGAACTGAATAATGGTTTGAGACAAATGTTTTCGGCTATTTTTATAAATTCTCCAATCCAAAGAACAATTTAGTGTTTGTACACCAAACGGAAAAACTCAGAAAGAGTAATGAAAATAAAGTTTTCCGGTGCCTATAGATATATCATGTGCCAGGAGAGCAGTTATTGACGATGATTGTGTGCTATCCAGTCTCAAAAACAAAAAGATCAAACTAAGCAAACCTATTTATGCGATTTAATTCATTTCATGAACTGAAAATTTTCTAAAGTACATAACAGCACATTCCCGTTAGTTCAATGTACATGTGTCAGCTAATATAACAGCAGATATAGGATCCGCAAAACCTTCGTGCACAGTGTTTTGTTCTTCTCTCCCATCATCCAACAAGTTCTTGTCTTTTTCCCTTGATGTATCTCTAGTCATGTCCTGGTGGAATGTTGAAAGTGTTGAAATCAAATGTTGTTATTTGACTAATTCTTCATCGTTAGCTAAATGTATTTTATATCCAGACATCAGCATTCGCGTCTGGAAATTAGTGTGAAATTTATATATTTATTAGCTAACTCGGAAACAGAATTTGTTCCGTCTCTGGCAAACCTTTCCTCCAGAGACTTAACAGGACCTTATACAGTACCTGGAACATATTGGTCTATCAGATGCCGGTAGAAAATTCAACAACCATCTATTTTCATCCAATCTAATCACAATTAGATGCTTCTGCCAGAATCTCATGTCACATTGTGAACAATTTCTTCTCATAGAGGTATCAATCTAAAATAAAAAAGTGTAGTTGTTAAAAATGTTCAGGGGCCTCTGTGTGAAAAATGAGGTTAAGCGTTGTTGTTTTTATCAAATTCATTTACTGTATTAACTTGGTTAATGCGAGTTAACCAGTTCAATGCAGCAAACCGAGGGCAAGGTGCTGCACTGGTTTAATTTTTAAAATTACAAGTGGACAATCAACAAAACATCTATATATCTGTCATGAAGATTGTGTCAAACTGATATTTGTTGTACAAATATATTGATCGTCATTTCACTATTTTCACACTCACCTGCAATTCTCTCTGTTAATTGTTTTACTTTAATTCTTTCATTTCCTCCATTGTTGCATTACCAAAATGGTAGTTTGTTTTATGCAATCTCCTGATCTCTGCCTTTGGTATTTTTTTCCATTTCCGCCAGAGTTTCGGTCTGTGACAATGTGGTACTCCAGAGGTACAATAAATTGTGTTAGTTTATTTAAGCATTTCAGTTTCAATTACGCCCGGATGACTTCGGTAACTAGATTTTCAATATATATATATATATATATATATATATATATATATATATATATATATATATATATATATATATATATATATATCCGCACACATATATATATCCGCACACTGGAAAGGTTTAGTGGTTGTTACTTAACCAGCATGTACAAAATTCTTCCCTAATCAACTGAGTTCGGATGATTTTTATGTTAATTCTTGGTCACTAAAGGTTTTATAAATGCTTTAACACTGAAGATAGTAAAGATTTTAATCAGGAAATACTGGATATCTGATTGAAAAGTTGTTGTTTGTATACACCATACAGCCTTTGAATGAAAGTTGAGAAACGTCCGATGTCCTGATGATTGTAACTATGCGATTTTCATTACCTTTTATCCTGTTTACAATTTCGAAGATTAGTTGCCACAGCGGTTTCTATTCCGTTTGCTTGTGAAGTAGTTTGAATCAGCGTCATATTCTCGAAATTTGATTATTTTTATTTCTTCTCTGGTATAATGTATTGCTTTGTTAGGACATTGCCTACACTTGGGCTACATTGTGACATTTTTACCGTATTGTTTTTTTGTTTTTTTTTTAAACTGTTATGCATTTCTACATAGTTTCCTTTTTTTTTCCGTGTTCGTGTCTTCATTTTCTAATGCACTGTTTTAACAAATAATTTCACATTACATTAATTGTTTTTTCTTTGAAATTCTCTAAGCACTTGGTGCTCCTTGATCCTGCGATCTATGTATTGTGATTCCATCATTGATTTAAACTGAATAATATTTTCTGCTGGCTCTCAACTGTTAGGCAATCCATCACATCCCTTTGACAGATACATACCGCTTGCCTTCCAGTCGCATGGTCTTCAACATATTACCAAACAGAGGTAGCTCTTGCTCGTAAAACGCGCCCTCCATTTCTTTCCATTCATGTCTTCCAGTTTGCAGGCAACCGGATCACCTAGTTTTACTCACCTGATTAAGAATATTTTTCCCAGTAAAGTTAGTAAGATCGCCCCTTGCAAATATTGTTTGATTTGTATTTTGAATTTTGTTTCACCAATACTTATTTTGGAGTTGGAATAACAGAAGAGACTGATCCAGTGTTTGGACAATGATCGACTGGGTCATGTATTATTTTGTGTTATAAGAGTTAATATGACCATGAATAAGGTTAGGCAAAATATCAATCCATTTTCTGATTTCCTTTTGAGTGAGAGATCTCCACATTCGAGTAGTGATTAGTATTCTGTTTATGGTTTTTTGTCGCTCTAGTATATTGTTAAAAGAATTGTTTCCTTGTCCAACAGACTTTTGATATTCATGTTGTTCAACGCTCTTACCTCATCAAACTGTCTCTTTTCAGGTTTCTGTTTTGAAGATACCTCTGAAATCATTGTGTGTATCACCCAATTTTGGTTTAGATTTACTCAGCTCATTCGCACTTTGATATGATCTTTACCACTTTGGATATGTATTTATAACCATCGTTGTATTTTTCATACTCTTGCATGTCAGTAATGTCTGCTTTTCAGTGGTCATCTGCGTAACATAAGCCCTTCTGTAGGGGAATATTTTTCACGACGTATTCGTTTAATGTGTCGGTAGATTATTCAGTTACCCTTTCTGTTCATGAGGCATATTTTGTTTTCATTTTGGACTATTTCATTTCTTCTCACAATTGATCAATATTTGTACAAGCAGCGGTAATTTCAGGATAGTAGCAACAATGCCTTAAATACTATTTTCTCAGCCATTTATAACGGTATGAACTTGACAAATTGTCTTTAGGCGTTATCAACAAGTTAATCAAAAACCATCGATAATTGAAACTTTTATTTTCGGCAATTTACAACATTTCTTCAACACTTTAAACGTATTTATGTATGATGTAACATAGTACCATTACTTTGGTAATTCAAAAATGGGTACTTAATACAATAAGTCAATCTTGTGCTGATTTAAATCTAGCTTTGTTTTATATCAATTCTGTCTCTAAATTGTCGTAGATTCGCTTTGTACAGCTGGTGAGATATTCAAGCTGTACTGCAAATTTAGCAGAATAGAAAGTTGTGTACTTTCCTAAAACAAACTTCTTAATTTAAGCCATCCATATGTTGCGCAGTTTTCATCTTCTTGCTGTCGGGTTGATGCTATTTGTTTAGATGGAATAGTTATTGAGTGATACCTGTAAATTAGGATCCTTTCCAAAAAATTGCAGTACGTCGTTTTCGATCTTATAAATGTTTATTTTGTTAAATATTGTTCTGTGCCATAACCCCCTTTGATCATATTTTTATCCCACGCCACCAATTTATAAGCGAAAGGTCGGTATCTCGTGGTACCAACATTGTTGTTTTAATGTTAATCCCATTAAATTTATCTATCACCGCCCTGCATAATATTGCCCTTATCACAATGTAAGATTGTTCAGTCATGTATGTTTCATATAGAACTTCGAATTATTTATGCTGTGTTTTTTGCACAATAGAGAAATAACGATGTGGTCTAGGAAGTGGAAGATACGCATTTTAAAATGAGATTTCGGAGGAGCTGAGGATATAGTCTTTTTTTTGGGGGGGGGGAGTCGATGGCATTTTTTTCTAATCGGTGTTTTTGGGAGTCTAGGGTATTTGATTTAGGTGAGCTCTTGAAATCAGTTAATAACACTGTAATTATTGTAGTACTAAGGTAACAATGATAATATTAGTGGGCTTGCGTCGCGTATTTTCATACACATATATGGCGGGGTGGATGCTGTAAAGAGCAAGTGTGTGTGTGTGTGTGTGTGTTTGTGTCTGTGTTTGTGTGTGTTGGGGATGATCCTGCAAGCATTTAAACATTTGAAAGTCATATTTTCATTAACAGTTGTACAATTATTTTTCTATTTTTTCATATTAAATTTTCATTGGTTGTAGACTTATGTCAAATGTTTTGAAAATGTATCCAAGCACCTAATCTGGTACCGTCAATTCCCAATGTACACCCCCCCCCCCCGAAAAGCCCAAAAGCAGTTCCATAACCAACAATAGTAGCAGCATCTGTGTAATTCTGCAGGTGGATAGTAGGAATATAAGTTTTCCGTTGTAGTACTCCTTAAAAAATTGGCTTCAAGCACACGATCTGTCTTTACTTCACTATGTGAGCCGAACGAGTCACACAACACATTATTTCCTCTTGAATAACTCGTTCATGGCATATAAGTGAGTTTTGCCGTCTTAACAGAAAGAAAGTAATTTGGAAAATATTAACGATGTTGTATATGGAAACGGTAGTATTAGCTTGTTACCTGTTGTAACGTCCAACAAGTCTCATTAATGTCTTCATCATCATCATCATCATCATCATCATCATCATCAGTCCCGAAGTCTGGTAGACCGTTGGGGCACCGCACAAGACCGAACAACCAGCTTTCTCCATTCCTCTCGATTTTCCGTCTTTCTCAGTGAGTCTCTCAGTGTCAAGCCTGTCCACTCTCGAATGTTGTTTTCCCAACTCTTTCTCTGTCTGCCTCTCTTTCTTTTTCCTTGTACAGTGCCTTGCAGGATTGTCTTGGCAAGTCCTGATGATCGTGAGACATGCCCATACCACTGCAGTTTAATTTTTTCACTGTGCTCAGGAGGTCTTCGTGAGGCCCAATGGCTTGTCTGACCCTTTGCCGTATTTCTTCATTGGTGACACGGTCTTTGTATGAGACGCCGAGGATCTTTCGGAAGTATCTCATCTCTGTGGCCTGTATCCTTTTCTCTAAGTCAGCTGTTATGGTCCATGATTCACAAGCGTAGAGAAATATGGGGATCACCAGTGAGTGCATCAGTCTGACCTTTGAACTGAGTGCGATGTTCCTGTTGTTCCAGATGGGCTTCAGTTTTGTTGTTGTTGTTGTGGGGTTTAACGCCATTTTTCAGCACAAGATAGGCTATACATGGCGGCCAGTATTAATGGTGGAGGAAGAACCCGGGAAAACCCCGGAAAGAACCACCGACCCACGAGAAGCTACTGGCAAGCTTTCTCACATACCCACATTGGCCGAATCCGAGACTCGAACCCACGCAGACAGAGGTGAGATAGCAGTGATCCGTAACGGAAAGCGTTTTAGACCACTCGGCCACTCGGGGCCCCGCTTCAGTTTTGTCAGCGCTGCTTATGTCTGTGCAATCCTGGAGAGTATTTCAGGCTTCGATCCTTCATCTGTTACAATTGCCCCTAAATACTTGATGCTGTGTACTGTTTTTAGCTTCGTACCTTGGACCCTGATGTCAGTGCTGATGCCGTTGGTGTTGTTGGTCATCAATTTGGTCTTCTCTGCACTGATTTCCAAGCCGTAGGCTGCAGAAGTCTTGTCGAAGCTCTCTATTAAGCTCTCTAGTTATTGCTTATTTCCTGCTAGCCCATTAATGTCGTCGGCAAAACATAAGTTGGTGACTGTTCTGCCTCCGATGCTGACTGTCCCTTCATGCTTGTCAAGCGCGTCAGCCTTGATTCTCTCCAGAAAGATGTTGAATAGTGTGGGAGAGAGCAGACAACCTTGTCTGACTCCGACTGTCGTTCTGAACCAGTCCCCTATGCTGTTGTTGAAGTATATTGCACTGGTGGCCTTGTTATAGAGGTGCTCTATTACTGTGATGAGGTTCACATTGATGTTGTACAGTCTCATGGTCGCCCACAAGGCTGCATGTCATATCCTGTCAAATGCCTTCTTGAAATCCACGAAGATGTGGCACAGATCTTGCTGGTGTTGGAGGTACTTCTCACACAATATCCTGGGGTTGAGAATCTGCCCTGTTGTGCTGCGCCCTGCTCTGAAACCTGCCTGCTCCTCGGCAATGATCTTTTCAGCCTGTGGCTTTAGTCTGTTCAGCAGTATCCTCAACATGAAATGAATGTCTTACCTGGACGCAAACGTAAGAATGTCCATGATAGACTGAAGATTTTTCAAGGTTGTTTTTGTTTCATTAAAACAGAATCAAATTAACTCGTTGTATTTGTTCATTTTATCCAAAGGTTGTCTAACTTCCTTGCAAAGAGAGTGATAATGGCATTCGAACCGTTGGATGCACCACTATGCTTAGCAATAAACAAACGTTTGTCAAGAGACTGTTGGGTTTTTGTCACTCTCTTCTCAAAAGCAACAAAAGTTTTGACATGACAAAATTCGTTGAGGCGAATTGTGTATGCTCCTTTTTGCAGTGCTGAAGTGTACGTTTTAATCTCATTTCTACTTAGTAGATTGCATGCATTTTTACTAACCGGCGATTTCTTCTGTCTAACCTAGTAGGTTTTAAGCTCTGCTAACAATCTGTATTTCACTACATTTCAACGAGTTTAACAAAATTGATATTAAATCATTACTCATTTGAGATTCTGCTTATCAGATAGTTTAATTTTAATGGAAATTCTATAGAGAGAAGGAAGAAGGAATAATTTCGTTCATTTTTACACAAACGCTGTACCTTTAATTTGTTGCGTGTAAAAAGTAGGCCCAGATGCAGTTCTACAACCATTAACATTTAAAAGTATATTTTCTTTTACAAATGATTAAACAAAGAGCAAGCCTCCTTCAGAATAAACAGAACATTTTGCACAGAAAAAAAAAATCATTTTTCAGCACAGAATGTCCAATACGTGTGATGTCACTGTTCTATACCAGTTTTGGTAGACAATCCATGTTAACACTAAAGTGCGTCAGTTTCACTACTAAAAATTCGATTCTTGGAATATTCATGTAAAACGATGATAACTGGATGCAGAAATTCTCGGATATTGGTATTGTTTGATCTGGAACCGTAGACTACAGAAAGAAAACATACATTTTATTTAGAGTCGGAATTACATCACATAAGAAGCGGAGCTCCTTTGAGCCGTTTTACAGCGTAAAAATGCTCTGGCTGGATAAAGTTCTGTCAGTTAGAAGACCGGTTTATATCCACATTCTTCTGTGAACAGAGGTGAGTTTATTTACTTCTGTAAGTTAACATTTAAACCACGCTTGTATATAGGGCGGATTCCATGTTACATGTATACCTCCCACCGACCCACTCCCACACTCGCTATAAACTGACCGATACCCTTAGCTTTATTTGTTATTGTTGCTCTTTGTCTTGATATGCGATACCCCTGTAAATTGGCCATATTCAACAGATATTCAGCAAAGAGTATATTCATTTCTAGATTCTGCCCTTTATTCTTATTTATTATTTTGTGAGGATTTAGTTACAAAACTACCCGCAACACGATTGCATAGAACCTAGAATTGAGTAGTGGTCGCCAGTCCAGGTATCACCCCACAATTGTTAATGCATTGTCTGTCAGATAATAGTATTGGTCTATTTTCCATGACATAGAATTCCGTGATTATAGGAATAAATGGTCACCAAAGTCTTGCTGATCAGTCATTACTGTCAGCGTAATATTGTAAGTAAACGTTTTTCTTATATGTTCGACTAGCTGAATGTTACAATTCTGTTTGAATTTAATATCCTGTATTTATATTTATGTTGTTGTTGTTGTTATGGGGTTTAACGCCATTTTTCAGCACAAGATAGGCTATATATTGTGGCCATAAAAAATGTTGGAGGAAAAACCCGTGAAAATCCCGGAAAGAACCACCGACCCACGAGAATCAACTGGCAAGCTTTCTCACGTACCCATACTGGCCGAACCCGAGACTCGAACCCGTGCAGACAGAGGTGAGATGGCAGTGATTGTAACGGTGAGAGCTTTTGACCACTCGGCCACTCAGGGTCCCCTTATATTTATGTATGAGTGCAGTTGTCTATGTGTCTGTCTATCTTTATTTATCTCTTTCTATAATTGTATTTACGACAGTATCATCCTAAAAAGAACAAACTGCATCAGCACAACGATATAACCAATGCACAAAGATAAGCAACTTAAAGAATGACAGGATAAAGCTGAATACAGTTCAGTTCAAATACAATATTTATACAGGTATGTGACTTCTTTAGAGGTGTGATTAAATTACATGCGTTTTTATACCTGATGTCGATAAATGAATTGTATACAGAAGGTACATTTAATCTAGAATTGAAATATATGCACCTCGGAACACAGCTGGAGAGAGAGAGAGAGAGAGAGAGAGAGAGAGAGAGAGAGAGAGAGAGAGAGAGAGAGAGAGAGAGAGAGAGAACATAAAGGACAGTGCAGCAAGATGTTATTGTTGTTTCTTTGGACTTGATGCCATGTGTCAGTACATCATAGGCTATATATGGCGGCCAGTATATCTGTTGAAGGAAGAACCCGGAAAAACCAGCAGGAAGAACCACCGAACCAAGTGAATTTACTGGCATACTTTCTCACATACTCACGTTGGCCGAGCCCAAAACTCGAACCCACGCGGGCAGATGTGAGGCCTTACTGAGCTATAAAGGCGAGCGTCTTAGACCACTCTGCCCCCGGGAACCCCCGATCCAGCAAGAAACTGGTCAAGCGCGTTCGAGATCCATGGCTCCCTTTTTCATTGAAGTGGTCACTAACCACACGTGCTCTTCAGATAAAGCACCTTGCACATGAGCGTAAGTTTGTCCCGGTTGGCAAAGTTCGTACAATTTGTACGTTTCGGAGTCCGTAACTTCAGTTTGGTGCAACGTAGAAAAAGCAATGATAGCTTGATTAATAGAAAAATATATCGGGAGTAAAACAAGAAATACATTGTGCTCGTTCCCTTTAAAGACCGAAATAGCAGAAGGAGATCGAGGGTCAGGCATAGAATGACATTTTTGGAACTTACTTAAATTGTCTCTTTTACAGAATGATAGACTGGATCCTTTGTCAGTACGAATCATGGAGGTCATCTGAGGAAATTTTGTCTCTCGGTATGACTTTTTTCCTTCCGTTTATTGCTTTTTCTTGAACATTAAGATCGCGTCGAGCACCTGTGTCACAAACAAATAGCAATTACAAACACAAAATGTGAGGAAAATATGTGTTTACTGTCGTGTTATTGAAACCAAATTCAAAGAATATACTTTAATATGTTCTTAGAAAGGGCAAAAAACTGTATGCTTCGAACTATTATATTTCAGTAACATGTTTTATTGTATACCGTACACTCTCATGAAATTTTATCCTTCAATAAAACAATGCAGTTTGTTCCCGGGGTCGTCCTCCACCAAATATGCTGGTCAACGTTTGTTGAAAAATGGCGTTCAACCCAACAAAATCAAATAAATCATTCATGCATTAATTATAATTTTAAGTTTGATAATTTAAATAATTCAGTTCTTAATTATTCTTGATCAAGTGGGACACAATATCGTTTATTAAGAAAATATATCTTGAAGGTTAAAACTGTTACTTTCATTACCATTATTTCTGTCTTGAGATGAATCCGGTCGTCATAGTTTTCTTCAAAGGTGTTCAAATATGTATGTATGTATGTATGTATGTATGTATGTATGTATGTATGTTTTGCCAGAAATTGGTGCTGGCTGGTTCATCCTTTTAAAAAATATAACATATGAATATACACTGTGTACGTATATATCGTCACCAGCATAGTGAATAATACTGATTGTTGATTATAAAACTATTTTAAAAACAATTATTAAAAATATAAACCAAGTTACACGATTACACTTCAAGCTACTTAGCCATAAAGTACTATTTTTTCTCGATTTGTGTCCTATTTATGTCATGGTAACAAACCAAATTTTCAGTAGAAAGACACAAATGCAGTGCCGGATTAAACCCTGTGGAGGCCTCTAGGCAGTTGAAATCTCGGGACCCCCCTCGCAAATTATACCCTAATACTTTCAAGATCAAATCAATTCAATGTTATTTTGATCCGTTGTCGCGGGGCCCCTAAAAGGCGTGGGGCCCATAGGCCGGTGCATACTCTGCCTATTTGGTAATCCGGCAGTGCATACATGAAGTGATTTCTGAATAATAGAGAAGTTGTTCTTTGATAAAATTGGTTCGACGGTCATGGTAATATTTAAGATTAAAAAACTCAACAAATAAACGATTAAATAAAGAGCCTGGGGGGAGGTAGTGTGATAATAACTCTACTGTCACTTTCTTTTTCAACTTCATGATGTACATAATTCATGCATAGTAAATAAAAAATAAATGTATTTTAACAAAAACTCATTACTTCTCCAAATTATAGCACTTCTTCTTTCCTGTCTTTTAACCATCTGTCAGCAAAATATATCTCTATGTGACTCTTCGCTACGGACAAAAAAAAAATCGTTATGAAACAAAATTTTAATTTCGAGAGAAAATTTAGTTAGAAATTGTGTATAAAATATTTCTGTCTTTGCAAAATAAGTAAACAGGTGTGATTGCAAGCAGCAGAATGGGGAGTGGCTGACCAAAAAAAAGTGGCGACGACTTGGGGGGGGGGAGACTCCGTCATCAAGGCCCCATTTTGAAAAAAACCGGGGCTAAAAAAATAATCCATGCAGAACAGTTGTTTAAATGAGTCACAAAAGCCACTAAAGATCTTCTTCCGTCGTTGGAATAAACGGCTAAATCAACTGGAAAAATAGCAGAAAGAACTAAAATAACCAAAAATATTCTCCGAGAACTTCCAGCTGAAATAGCTGCTGCTCAATCACAATTACAGCAAGCAACTGAGGGAATCGATCAAGCCCGTGCTGAGATCAGTGATGTAAGGAATCTTGTTGCCCAAGAACCAGAACCTATTAAAAACCATCTTCCCAATTTACCAAACAAGATCGTAAAATACTTCGAGAAAGCCATATAGCGGTTGCTGCAACAGGATATCCAGCTTGTCGTGACCTATTAGATCCAGAGACCGCCGATGTTTCCCCCCCCAAAATGGACTCGTTTCATGTTTCGAAAGTACCATGGTATAAATCAAATCAGTGGTGAATATAAGGATACATTTGAAGAATTTGAGAAACAGGTCAAAGAAGCTAGAATAACGCCATTACCTGGAGATATATCATTCTCCAAACAATCGCCATTCAGACCACCGCGTACTGAGGAAGAAGAAGCAACCGGAAGTGGCCTTATTACTCTCGATCGACGTCGTAGAAAACAGGGTGGTAATGTGATCGCTGATTCTCTGGTGATTCAGGATAAATTTTGTCCAAATAACATCCTCGCTGATGTTAATCGACTAGAATTTCTGATTGGTGGAAGATGAGCCGGCAACAATTCCCACGAAATCATCAATGAAGCAGCTGCTATTTGTCAGCGTTTATTTACCGGTGGCACCATGGACAGTAACGTCTATCGGGCACTGATCGATGAAATTACCGACGATTGCTACAGTGACTGATCAATTAAACCGGCGATAACAAAATAACATGATTATATACAATACCCAATGTGGACCTGAAAACGTCAGGGTGATAAATTCACGATTACCAGTTTATAGAGCAATATACGGAGATGGACTCGGCGATGTTATTCGAGGTTTATTCAGAAGGATGACCCCAAATGCTATTGCGATTGCAAAACAATTAGGTATGAAAGCCATCGAAGTTGTTCGTGATAAGGGTATTGGCACTGTTGGTGGTTTTGCTGGTAAAGTATTCTCAGCGCTGACTGTGGAATCTCATACAGCTAAATTAGCTCGACAACGACTAGACTCGCGAGATTAGTACGACGAAAACCACAGCAGAGCGCGAAGCATTCCAATGCAAGCAGTCCAATAAACTGCCCAGCACCGAAGTGATGCCAGTAAGTGTCAGTAAAATAATAAATCAAGCTGCAAATGAGCGGTTGAAAGAATTAGCTGGTGGGCCATCTCTGACAAAACAAGCCTCAGACGAGATCGAAAAAAAATAAAAAAAATAACCGCAACCAAATATCGGGTAGTGGTCTGGCGCGTCATTGTCGGTAGACAACAATGAATATAATTAAAATGTTCAAGCGTGTATCTGATCCCGGATTTGACATGGATGCAGCAGTACTCAAAGATGAGTCCGTGCGTGATTATTAGTATTATTCTTATGAAGCACGTGAAAAAAAAAACCCAATGTGGACGAATCAAACTACAAGTCCAAGATACATTCAGATATTTCTTGCCCGCCGAGGCATTTATTGAAGTTCACGGTAGACGTTTGACAGATAACAATAATCCATACGCTGCAGGTGACAAATGTGGATTGTTGCTACGATGATACTCGGTCTTGCAAGATACTCCGATCATTATTCAAGGTCTGCTGGTCCATCATTGATGTTCTCGAAAGATATTATTGACCATCCTAATCACATCAATCTAACAAAGAGAGTTGTAGCTGGCGGTGATGATGTGGTAACTGAAATGAGTGAAGAATTTATCCTGCGATTTGCAGCACGACGATCTCAAATTATTATTAAAGAAGCTTCAGCTGTGTGATACCGCTGTCACATATCTTCGGATTCTGCAGACATGTTAGGAAAGTTATATTTGGGGCCAAAGACATGGTTGAGTTAGTTCGAAAGTCCACTGACAACGATGCAATCTGGCGAGATAATGCTGCAGCTACTGATAAAATAGTACTAACAAAACTTGCGTTGTAGGTGCCAACATTAACTCCATCAGTAACAGAAGAAGTGCGGTTATTATCATTCACGGATAGTGGTGGTAAGTCAACGTTGTCGTGGATGACAATGACCACAGACTCAGTTACAAGCACAGCCAATTCATTTGCATGACAGATAGCATCTCAACAGAGAATTTCAGCACCACGACATATATTCGTTGCGTTTCAAGGTAACACAAGATTGGAAAATCAAGAAAGAAACTCAATGGTGTTTGACAGATTAGCGGTATCTACGATTTCACTGAGAATAAACGGACATCAGGAACCATCCGAAGACATAACACTAGTTTCGAACAAAACAACGTAGCGCGGGCGTAACATAGTTTGATGAGATTCATGGAGCGTGATCAGAATGTTGATTCTGGTTTGCAGATATCTCAGCGTGATTTCTCAACGACGTATCCAATCTACTATTTTTCGTTGGAACATCTAGATTTGTTCAGACAATCTGTCGTTGATATACACGTGCAAGCTACTGTTAATGATATACCGGATGGTCCTGGTGGTTACAGAGCAATCGCTGTCATACTGTCAGACAAAACAATGTTGTTTTAAGGTGTTGGCAGACAAATGAGAGTCGTTGATGCGCCCGTAGAAAACATGCAAGTGTTTTCCAAACATCTAATTAGATCATTCATAATTTTATAATGTCATATCATCACGTCAACGTTACTCTGACACCCGGTTAGATTAAAAAGCTGCAATCGGCATCAAAGAAGAATTCTGGGGCAAAAAATGTCTCTGAAATCAGCGGCGTTGCAAAGCCCAAATAAATTATCGCTGACAGAACGTCAGCTCAAACACTACAATGACGCCAAGAAAACAAAAACTGGGGTGCGACTTGATCTTTCTGCGAATGAGATCAGCGACACAGTAAAGACCGGTGGCTTATTTCCGTTTCTAGCGGCGATACCAGCTTTTGCAAAAGCAACTGCACTTGGTGTCGTTGGAACAGCTGCCGGCATGGCACTGAAAAAAGCAACCGGACAGGGTCTAAAGATTTGAAAAAAGGGACAGGGTTTTAAGATGACCGGAAACTTGGTACTGTCAAGGTCTCAGACTGCCGGGGACGTTTCGTTAAAGCTCTCCATGTCCAATTTTGATTTACTTGATGCTGCTCGGCGATTGAACATAAAAAAAACTTCAGAGGTATTTTAATGCGCGATCAGTTACCGGACAAACCAAACCGCGTTGAAACTGGTATCATTAATCTCGATGGCTGTTCTGGTCCAGGTAGTCAATGGGTTGCATACGCAGTTGACCCACGTAGCGTTGTTTATTTTGATTCGTACTGACTGGCACCACCGAGAGAATTTTTAAAATATGTCAACAGATTATGTAGCAGAGTGCGAAGCATTCCAATCTTGTATTCAAGATTTCCAATGCAGACAATAAGGGATCTACCAATATGCGGTCTAGAAGTACTTGTCGTACTTAACGCCATGTCAAGGTCATCAGCGCCGCCTCATAAAGTCGTGCACGGATATACAAGCAGACGGCATAGCCATCCAACGTGGTTTTAAAGAGGTTAATGATTTATACTGGTAGATATTTACGAAAGAACTGCTAAAGGCAAGGCATCGGGTGACATTGATCTATCAGCGTATGAAACACGAGATGAACTTGCTGATCGTTTGCATCTCTCCGGGATTGACCTGGACGAAGTTGTTGTTTTTCAGGATCACCATGGGCGACTAAAGACAAGCAATATCAAATGGGTAGCTATTTTCCTGAGAGTTTCAGGTGCGACTAGCAATAACATCGTGGTATTTACCGGCGACGGAAAAAATAAAGACTCAGGCGTATCACTCACGATTATCCACAGTGATGTCAGTAGACGTGTTGCTAAAGCCGGCAATACAATGATTGGTGAACTCTACGTGGTCGGACGATGACGCTGGAACGAAGAAATACGTGGACAACAACGACGTCGCGATAAGGACCTCGTTAACATTGATGGAATGAAAGATTGACCATATTCAGAGACGGATATAACAATCACATAACCGCGTTTACGAATTTTTGCAGAATCATAAGTAAATTCCTCGCTGATTTCTCTGGAAATCCAAATGTCGTCAACACTAGTCTCTCTAAAATTCGCATACGATTCGCTGACAACGCCGACAAAATCAAAGTGATTCAAGATCGTGTTGTTCATGCTACTCAGCTCGTCAACGCGGTATACACAGTAGAATCTGGATCAGCTACATGGTCACAACAAAACAACTCCATCAAACATACCGCTGAGGTCACCGGGGTGTACAGGCTCTCCATGATTAGCGCTGAGCGATTTGGAATATTAACAACATATTCATGGCGTCATTCCACCGATAGATTTTTAGGAAGCGTGTCAGTCGTGTTAAATCAAAATACCGAGGAAACATTCATACTGGAACCAACAGATAAAGACTTAACAGCAACGACTTATTGGTGGTTTCAGGAATTCTCCGCCAAACACCTGAACTGGTAACTTAGTATATGCCATAATGAATCACACGCAGACATTCCGGTATCATCAAGCGTGTGCGTTGAAGGCGTTGCTAGAGGAAATCATCGACGAGCACATGATAAAAAAAAAATAAAAAAAAAAAAATAAAAAAAAAAATCGCAGACAGATCATCATCATCGGCAATGTTGTATACGTGGTTTCCTCGCTTGTCGCTAAAACAACGACGTTAATCGGCACGTTATCAGCGACGCATGTGATATCGCCCGTGGTTGCAATCGGTGTCGGTGTTGTTGTCGGTATTGCTGATATTCTCAACATCATCGCGAAAAAACGATCACCTGCTAAACAAAGGCGCAGTATCAGAAAATGAATTTGCTGCAGTTAGGGATGTTTATTATCGGTATCACAAGGACGCAAACATACCGTTGTCAACGTCGCCAACGCCACATTTATAATACGCCGTTTAGATAATAATGACCGCAGAAATAACCACACGACTAGAGCAGATCATCGCTAACACAACACCGCCGATGACCACAATGATATCAGCAACGTCAACACGGCCAGAATTTTATATTGGTTTTCCAACCCAGATAAAAGCGCCTAATGGTCGTCACTTGAGATCGCACAGGCACAATTACGACTTTATTATATCACAAAATAAATATCTTACTATAAAGATTCATACTAGTCAGTGGTTCAGTGTAACGGATTTGTTTTACTATAGTGAATTGCCGAAATCCCAATTCGAAATGCAATCTGTTCGTCTTCGTCTCTGTTTAATTGTTCATCTATGCAACCACCAAACTTTCTCGTGATTTAAATACTGGATAAATCAAGCTATCTCGTAGAGTGTAAAACAAGCAAATAGATGTGAGAAAAGTTGGAAACACAACCAAGTCGTCATGCACGAAAGGTCTAACCTTTAGCGCCAAATTAATCTCGTTTTATAAAATACATAAGAACCGAAATTATATATTGATATCGTTGTATCGACTGATATTAACGTCATCTGATGGTGAATTGTTGGTTGTTAAACTTCTCTATACCGGGACTGCAGAAGTTGCATCACAAAACTGGTTGTCACATAATGGTTATTTTTTCTTAATTCTGTGCATTATTTTTATTTTGTGGCAGAAAAGAATGAGCATTGTTTCCTTCTGCCATCGAAAATAAAACGCAGAGTCCAAACAAAAAAAAAAAAAACACTGCCAGTTCTGTGATACAGCAGGTACAGAATAACTGATTGTCCTTCAAAGCACAATTCAAGGGCATGTCTAAATTATTTATCTATTATTCGTAGCACAAAAGATTGGGCTGCATATTCTGAACGAAATTATACTACCCCGGATTGAATTACAACGATTTGACTGAATCAAATTTCGGATTAATATTAATATTATTATTACACAGAGCGGATCGACTCCTTGTAAGGTGTGATAATGGTTTTGAGAATTGCACACCTACGTCGGAGATCCGATATAATTTTACAAGGTTGAGGCACATAATCATTTTACAAAAATGCGTACATAAACGTTCTTTATGCTGTCTTCAGAAACGACGGTAAATTTAAAGTAATATGTTTAACTGAGCCACTGTTTATAGTGTATTCAGTATGGTTTAAGTGAGTTTCTCTTTGTCGTGTATACAGTACCTGAATTGCTTCGCGGTGGAAATTAATGAGATACTAGACACGAGTTCAGCATCAGGGTCAAGTATTTATTTGTAATGCATCTAAAAGTTTATATATAGAGTATTTTGTGCAAAAGCTGTAGTATAGTCAATATGTTTTCCAAAATATTTTCAAATGTCATTAAGACTATATGCTCTTTTATATCTCAAACGATTGAAGCGTCAAGTAGGGAACGTTGTAAAGATAATAAATTTTGATAATCCATATATACCTGCAAAAACTCATCGAAATATTACAAGAAAAAAAAAAAAAAAAAGAAAGAGGGAAAGAAACAAGTGAGAATAAATTCAGTTAAAGCTGAGTAATAAAATGAATTATGAATTTTAGGAATGAATTGCAAACAAATAATTATATTTCCATCAAACTAGTCATTCATCTATTAAGATATAAATATGCACATAAAATTCAATAATGAAATAAATTACTTACATAGAAAGGTGTTCTTATGGCCATTTATTAAATTATGCCAATGTTGTATTCTGATCCGATCAAGTAAAAGGACAGTTTTAGTTGGCACCAATTTTCCACATTTGTGTGCTGACGTTCCGTAAAACGCTACTACATACTGCTACCGTCTGGTATACTTTATCGGAAGGAATCTCTCCAACGTGCAATAAAACAGATTGCGGTAAAATATGACGGCGACAATGATGAATTACTCAATAACTTTTTTACCGCGTCGTCATTTGTTGTTCATATAGCACAACAAAATAATTCCTAGGGACTAACACCAAAAGAATTTCTCGAGGATATATCACGATCTTATGTCGGGTTTGGACATGGTGATCTCTGGAACACAAAATATAATTCCGCCGATATGATCTCAGTTGCCAGCGTGGCTTTTTACAAGGCTAGTTTTCTTGGATACGGCGAATGTCAAACATGTTTTGAACGATTCAGTCATCCAACACACGATGTTACCAGAGTAGCGATAAAGGGCCCACTGCCTGGTCGAGGATGGGCCTCGACAAGCGTCTCCGACGCCGTCGAATATGATCTGACTGGATTTGCCGAGATTGACTCAGCGAGTATTCGTCCGGTTATACCAATCTGGTTTGGTCGACATTTTAATAAACCGGACACAAAAATTAATCCCAACGACTGTTGCGCAAAAATCAACGTGGATGGGCTTGAATAGTGCTATTACGATGGATGTTGGACGCCAAGATCCTTACATCGCTGACTAACTTCTGCGATAATTTCGTACAGGCCGGCAAGGACAGTTTTGTTACCGCACGATGATAAGTGCAGTAAAATTATCGGTAAGTTTACTTTCTCTGCGTCATCTGAAAATAAACGACGTTGTACAGAAATTTCAGCTGACTTAGACAACACACGTTGCGGTCATTGGAGAATAAAGCACGAACAGATACGTAATTATTCTGAATCGGCCGATGTTAAACCTCCTGCGGTGTATTACCGAAACGATAAATTATCAGAACCATCATCGTCTCCGTCAGTGAGTGATCCAATCACGAGATACACAGTCTATCTTAATGGTTCTGGTGGTTTTGGTAAAACAACACGTGCGATAGAATTATTTAAAAGCTCGGATATGATTGTGTTGACTCCAACTCACCGTCTTGCCAGAGCGATGAAAGCGCGTAATGTTAAGTCATGCACGTATCACAACTTTTTTGATGGCGTGGTGATGCCTGGACCTCCGAGCGAATCGGACAAAAATATATACCGAGAATAATTGTTTGGGACTAAATATGCACTATTTCCAGAGATATTTTAAAAACGTCTCTCGACTGGCTGACGACGAAACACACTGCAATTGTCATGTGCGGCAATCAGGGACAACCTCCTCCGTTTACAGGAGAATCTCTGCTTGACTGGCTGCGCAATTACATTAGCCTCCACGAAGAAATATTGTATGACCATCGATCGCGCGATGAAACATTACGACAGTTGAAATCGCTAATCGGATTACAGCCGGACAAGATTCAGTTTGAAATAATGCGTACCGTAATTCCAGGACACCAGTGTCTAATTTCTGAAACTCATGATGATCTGATAGTTGTATCCAGGAAAATTATACGTGATTCACTTCAGCGTAGATTATATGAGCTTCACCGAAGAAAGTTTCCAACGCTGCCAGTTCCACTATGTTATCGCCCTGCAGATACACGTAGACAAAATATCCTAGTAAATATTCCAGGAACGAATACACAACAGCGACTGGTTCTCAATGATATCGTCGAGGTTCCAGTAGACGCTGTACAGTAGGTGCTGTCGGCGGAGGAGACGAGGCCATCGATTGATTGCAACGGCGTGAGGGACGCTTGCCACATACGTGGCTTACCATGGACTAACAATTTAATACACCAATATCTGCATTGTCGACGATCGCATCGAATGGTCAGATTTAGTATATTTGGAGGTATCGAGAGTTACAAAAAATATCTCAACTGCATAGAATTTTCTCCTGAGGTGACGGTAGCGCAACGAAAGTCCCTGGCACCCTAAAGAGAAAGTTAGCTGGTTATGCGACGGAAAAAAAAAAAATGAAAAAAAAAAAGAAAAAAAAACAGCGCCAGTTTGATCTTGATGTTGAATTTATCATGACACTGAAACAACGACAAAATAATCACTGCGCCTGCTGTAACACAATGATGCGGTGGCAGTATTTTCCTAACGACATACGACAATTTACCATGGACAAAATCAATAGTAGTCTCGGTCACACACGAGAAAATGTCTCTTTGACATGTATTGAATGTGACATACATTGAGGAGCTTCGCTCATCCGAGCGAGCTCCCTCAAGTTTCGCTCCTCCTCGCTTGCGTCCTTTGTAGGGGCGAGGCGGATCCTGAGGCCGCACCTCTGCGACGACGAATCCAACCCCGTGTTAACTGGATTTCTTCAGGAATTAAATGTAATTGGTCACTGACAAATCCACGTTGAGGAGATGTTGAATCTAGTCTGTAGATTGCAGGCTGCGTTGTAAATCTTACCACGCTTGAAATGTTATGCGTTATTACGCTCCTTATGGGATCAGTTGCTCTTGCTGAGCCGCTCTAAAGTTCGCCAGATTCATATAAATACCTGACAGCCACGTTGCTGCCCAGCACTGGTTGTTGTAATTGATTTCTTGGCGATTATCATATTGGTATGTGTTTTTCGCAATTGCCTCGTCGGGTTTAATGTTAATTTCATTAGTGACTTCGTTGTTTAACGCGGCTACTACGTGAGGTAGTCTCGCAACCCATTCACAAGATCTATCCTTGCTCAGTAATTCCTGGGCGAATTGATGTCCCAACAGTCGCTGTGTATCCTCACAAACGAACGAGAATGCATGAACATACACACTATACTATCCACACAAACGGACGAGAATGCATAAAAGATACACACTATACTATTCTCACAAACAGACGCGAACGCAAACAAACACACACACACATATTAGTAAAGAAGTGAATGTTTATAGTCACACTACTTCACATTTTCACAAATTGGCAAATTGAATAGTCTCTCTTTTCTAGAAATCTGGTTAGCCCTGAGAAGGGCTGTATTTTGAACTTCAGATGCACCTGGTTAATGATTACATCTCTCAGGGCGGGCACCTCACACGCATCGCCGGCTCCAGTCATTCTCCCAATAAATGCGTATGGTTCCGAGCGTAGAAGGGGCTTGAGTGGCCTCATCATCCCAGTTTTCACTTTGATGGAGAGTGAAGACTTGTTCCCTCTGTCTTCTCCTATGCCAGACCCAGGGATGATGAGGTCTTTGTGACTCCCACTCTTGCCGCTGTCTCTCCAATTCCTCCAATGCTTCCTGCTCCCAGTTTTCTGTCTGGAGGACAGCGACTCTTGGTAGAGGTTGTGGCTGACGTTGTTGTGGCTGTAACTGTTGTTGAGGAGGAGGTACTGGTTGTGCAGGTGTACTTATCATTGGCTTCACCTCACACACAGGTCTCATTATGAGGTGAGGCAGGATCCCTCTTTTCTTTTCTTTCTCCTCTTCTTTCTTCCTTTTTTCCAGCTCTTCCTCAAGTCTGGCTTCTTCTGCAACGGCCTCCATAGCCAGCTCGTCCAGGAGACGTCTGGCATGCTCCAGGTGCATTTGAAGTTCTAAAAGCTTAGCAATTCTGCTGCTCATCTTCAGTGTTGATACGTCAACGATGGGTAGCCAGACTGACGAGCGCTCTGATTTATATACTTGAAGCACGGACGTGAAGGTAAGCATCCCCTTTCACCAAAACGTACCATAACCAAAAACAAAACATCAAACGCGCGGACCTAAAAAAAACCACTTACGTTGACTATTTTACTTACAAACATAGACATGCATGATTTGACAAGACAGAGAAACAAAGGGTGGATTTGTTTTACTGACAAAAGAAACGAAGTGCTTATAGACACACTTCTGTTTGTTTTTTTTTCTATTTTTTTTTTAAACATACAAACACATAAATTTGTTTTGGCAATTGAATTAGTATGTCTTTTCTAGAGTATTGAGGTAGCCCTGAAAAGGGCTGTTTTTGTTGACGGGGAGTGATGGCAATCTTTTTTACTGTCTAAGATTGCGTCCCCGTCTGGCGGCAGGCTTTCCTATACGATACGGCCTGCTTCTACGGAAAGAGAAGGAGAACTCCTTGGTGTCCACACGACAGTCCACAAAACCTCTGTCTGGTTATTGCTGCTGCTGCTGCTGTTGCTGCTGCTGTTGTTGTTGCTGTTCTCTCTGCTTCTGAAGTCTGTACTTCTCTGTCCATTCTTCTTGTTCTTTCTTGATTTCCTCTCTGAAGACCTCTTCTATCAGGTCTTGGGCTATGGCTAACATCCTGACATTCTCTATCTCTTCAGGCTTAGGTATCAGGTTTAGCCTGACACGATGTAAATTGACTTAAGCTTCGTTCAGCTTGGCTAGTCTGGAAGGCATCTTCATAGGTTGACGAGTCAACAGTGGATGGCCAGACTGGAGACCAACCCGCTTTATATGGTTTAAACGCGGACGCGATAGAAAACATCCCTACAAGGGTTTTTTGTTTGGGTCGGAACGCTATGATAGCTCATGTCATGGTGAGGGATAGAGAGAAAGTCAAAGAGCATATATTCACAGTCTTTTTTTGAAAACAAACGATAGACACACTTTTTCAAAACACAACATTTTTTTTTATTCAAACAAATAATCAACTACTAACCATTAACAAGTAACAATAACATCAAACAAATTATGTTTGACAAGGTTGACAACGTTGTGAAATCATGCGAGATTTCCATTGATGGAAGTCATGAGGCCATTGATGTACACTACGTTTCCTAGCTAAAGACAAAAGATAGCCATAATGGTCACAAAACCATCGATCTACTTTCTCATTGTTTCTAGAAGAGTTACGATCAAAATAATTCACTAAATGTTCTAAAGGATATCCAAGACTGCGATGATGAAGAAAATACATACAATATTGTCCACACACCATGGAATCTGTGCCTTGTAATTGACATTATTGTATCGTGTCGTCTGGGCATTTCTTCTCATAAAGTCGATGATATCGTCTTCCAAAGGGGGTAATCCATACGAATCAAAATACTCCACACAATCCTCTTGAGGGAAGTAGACGGCAACCCAGTGAGTTCCTGGAAGATGACTGTCGTCCTTGTTGATGGCATAAGCTTGATGGTCTTGAGGTATGCGATGAGGTAGTTCATCTTTAGCGCACACGACAGGATTCCAAGAAGCAGTATACGAACTATTGTTCAAAAGGTAATAAAGTTCCCAGGTATCCATTTTTTTGCTTTGTTGTTTTTTTTCTCCACAGGTAATGATAAGTCATCAATTCAATTCTGACCTTTTGTTTGAAACGCTCTGTCAAGTAGCCGTTTCTTTGCCTTTTCTCCCAGCTTTGGGCTAAGACAGCTTCGATGCGATAGATCTCCAGAGTAGTCAATGGAGGGCAGGAATGATCACGCAAGCCTATATACCACTCATGCAACACTACTTCTTCCGAGATGAGACTCTAAGCTTCGTCCAGATAGTCGTCCAATTCTTTTTCTTGACTCATCATCAAACATTTATCGTGTTGAATTTGACTGGGATGATCGTTTTGACATCCATAACAATCTCTCTTTGTCAATTCCGCAATTTTATCCGCCAAGTGTTTAGCAAAACAGGACACTAAATGTTGTTCTTGTTCTGGCCATCTGGACTTGACTACTACCTCGTCCTCTTTGTCTTGGTCTTGGGGTTCTGTTTTCATGCTATCCTCCCATTCCATTTCCAAAGATTCTCTACCGTTCAATGAGGGATAGGAGTCTTCCACTGTTTCCAATAGTCTAGAATGACTTCTCTCAATTTATTGATTTCGATGGTATTGTCGAATTCGGCATACAAGATGACGTTGACCGTCTCGGTGAGAGCTTCTGCAAACTGAAGTTCCACACGCAGTTGACCAGATTTTTTTTATTGGGTGGAAATGTCCCTCGTCGCTGCCTTGGTCTGGGGTGAAATCAAAGGCCCACAAAGTGTAACCTCCTACATAATCTTCGTACGACATACCGTGACTGGTGTTGGTTCCTAGTTGTCCGGTAACTTCGTACAGAGACAAGTACGATCTCAAGTAATTCTTCTGGGCAAAGTTAGGTTCGAAGGGTCTGGTACACAAGGTCTTGCCATTGCGACTGACTTCGATCTTGGACACTCTGTAGTGCTTAAACTGGAAAGGATTTTGATCGTGGCCTCCGTTGAGGGCTGCATTACTGACGATGCCAACGATTAAACGTTTGGGTAACTGTCCTTGGAACAGATGATCTTCGATATTGGATCGGAGTCCAGCAGCAATGGTGAACGTTTTCACTTCTGCACGTCTTATCGGATACCTGGCGGTCGATCTGCTCAATGCGTGACTAATGTCGTTTCCCGCTTTAGGTAACACTTCTACCCGACGCACGTCAAGTCTGGCTTCTTGGATGATGGTTTTGTACTCATTGGTATGAGTCAGTAAATGGAAAGCGACACTTCTGCGATTGAGTCTCAGGCGAATATCCACTCCGTTCAGGAAATACTTGTCTTGCAACCACATGTCCAAATGCAAACGATTCATCAGTTCTAATCTACGGCCTTGCAGGGTTTTCTTTCGACGGTTGTTAAAACCCACATTGTGAGGATTGTCATCGGCTGTCAGGGCTGTGTCTTTAAACGTGTCTTCACCTACGGTGTCAGGTTTCCATACCACGCAAGCATCCAGATGAGTGTTCTTGGCCTCTTTTCCATACGTCAAGAGATTTTCCAGGCACGCTCGGTAAGGTTAGGTATCCATGCTACTGCTGACCAGTTTGTTATTCAAGTACAAATCCACTTCGCTGAACAAGGAATGCATGAAATTGTTGACGGATGCTACTCTGGTATCGGCTCCCGGATTGGTTTTGTTGGTTGTGATCACTTTGAGTTTTAGGTACAAGTAACTGCTCTTCAGATCGATGTAATCTTCGGGTTGTCCTTTGATTTCAAACTCGAGAGGAGCTGAATCCGTCAAAGAGGAGACGGGATGAAATTCGACCCATTGGGATTCTTGCATCGTCATCATGGTGGGTGGCATGGCAAACAGATCAAGTTCCGACTTGGAACAAGCACAAGACTCTCGGTGCATCATTTTCTCTGATTCAATAATCAAAAACGTCTAACTCTTGGACAATTTTTCTTTTCTTAGTCTTTCTAGCTCTAGGGTGTGAAGTCCTCTGAAGGGGTGTTTTCGTCGTCTTTTTCTGCCTTGTCCTTGCAGTGGCGTCAGGGAAGCAGGAATGTCTGACTCGGCATCGCCCAGGGCATTTATAGGAGTTTCTTGCCGGCCCAAAATGTCTTTACCCGTTTGAAGCAAGACATTTTTGCCTGCTCTCAAGAAAGCTTCTTTGGGGTTTTGTTTGTCCATGACGACATTTTGGAGACATTCTTTGCCGTGCGTCAACGAGGCATCTTTCAAGGCGTGCAATCCCGTGTCACCATCGGTTTTAAAACGGGAGCCACCGAACGAAAGGCTGATTTTGGCATATCTCCTAAACCATGTCCTCGCTGTTGAGCGACTTCTTGGTACACAGGATACATGACTGACAAAAGGTTAGAGTAATCGTTTTCGAAAATGGAGTTTCACTGTGACTTTCCCTTTAGTGAATGGACTATTTTATCCCAGATCTCCTTTTATAGTAATGTTGACAGTGTCGACATAAGACTTACTGACGGGTAAATAGTGAGGATATACAAATTCGCGGTGAACGTGATAGGTGTTTCCACCTTCCTCTAACGGAAACAACAACAACGGGAGCCTTGTGTCCAACGTTAGTCCCACATCCAACAGTCACCCTAACCATCCTCTTTTAGTCACTCCTTCGACTTCCAGTCAACGTTGAGTTCGTGGCAGAATCCACTTTGAAAGGAATGACACGCAGTAACGGTACGGAGGTGTGTCCCACCACGTTTTACTCCGCCACATCGGAGTACATAAAAATCAAATTCAGTCCTTGGTTCATTTCTACAGGGAATCTAAAATATTTCGCAAAATCTGAGTTACTGGTCACGGCTGGCATTTCGTTTGCAATCTTGATCAACTTGGTGTCTCCACCCAAAATGTCATACAATTCAGGACAAAATGTAATGGCCAATACTTTGTCCTCTGAAAATTTCATCATTAGGCGACGATCTATTTTGTGGTAATCGATCGTGACACTTTTTCTGGTTTTCTCCAAGGTTTTACCAAACACCTTATTAAACCTGTCAGCAATAGCGTTCACCAAATGTTGACCACTAAAATAATAGCCTGAGAGAATTTTCAACCGATAAGTAGTTCGTTTAGTTTTCGGGTCTTGTGATTTCACAGAGTCAGCTGCACTGCTACGTTTATCCAAGTGTTGTTGCACTTGTTCGTCGTGAACTTCTACCGTAAAAGTGTTTTGATTTTCAACGATGTTTTTGATTTGTGTAGGGGGAATCATTTCCACTAAAGGCACTTCCCAATGGGCTTCGTGATCCAATTGAATGGTCTGAGGTAATTTGGCCGTGTAACAGCACAAAATGTTATTGGGAAACACCTCCATGGAACTGTCACTGGGTAACGTTAAGTAAAATTGGTTGTTCATAATTCTAGAGTTCTAGTGTCCGAGGAGTCACTGGAAGTCGAAGGAGTGTCTAAAAGAGGATGGTTAGGGTGACTGTTGGATGTGAGACTAACGTTGGACACAAGGCTCCCGTTGTTGTTGTTTCCGTTAGAGTAATATTTTAGAGACGGATTGGGAAGAAGGTAACCAATGCAACTGTTAAGTAAAATGGTCCACAATTGTTTGTCTCCTTGTTGCAAACTCAAATTGGCAATGGCAGCACCGATGATATAATACACCACAAAGATTTGGCAGAAAAAGACGATTTGTGTTTTAGGCACACGTTCTGCACACCACACCCACAAGGGTTGCTTTTGTAGATCTTGCAGAGAAGAACTGAGCAACGGAGTGGTCACTGCAGTAGCTGAGGCTGTGTTGAAGGGCATGATGGTCACTTCTTTTTATAGTCGATGATTTGCGAAGCGTCGATCCAAGAATCAAAACTGGGAGGATATTCTTTCCAACGTACTTTGACTTCTCTGACACGACGTTTTCCCACTTTTCGGGTTCTTCGATCGAGAATTCTTTCAATCTCTTACACGTCGTCTACTTTTTTGGTCACACGTTGTAACTCGGGCAAATAAGACGTTCCTTTTAACACTTCCCCGTTCATGTCTTCCAATTTATAGACGGGAGGATGACGACCACGCATACGTTCGGTGACACGAAACAATTCGGTGGTCCAGTTGGGTAAGTAACCTTTGTTGAAAGTGCGTTTGGTTTTGCCAATGTGCACCCAATCTGCTTCTGCTAACACTCCACCTTTCTTGGGGACAGTCACTGTCGTGGACGGACCAAACAGGCGTTCGACGGTCACTTCTTTGTCGGTAGCCACTTCTTGGGGGGCACGTCCGACGTTCCGGCGGTAAGATTGGTTGTACGATAGGACGAGGTGTGGCAAGACATCGATCTACTTGAGAGTGTGTTGATGTGTAAAATATTTCCACATGCGTTTTTTCAAGGTGCGTTGAAAACGTTCCACGATGCTGGCTTTGCTTTCGGGATTCTCGGTGGTGAAAAAATGTATGTCACGTTTCATCAATTCTTTTTGGAAAGCTTGGTTCAGAAACTCGGTGCCTTTGTCAGTTTGCCATCGAAGAGGGTGACGCCCACTTTGTTTCAGCACCAGTTTGAGGGCTCGCACTAACTCACTGCTCGATTTGGAAGTGAATGGCACGACCCAAGCAAATTTGGAAAAGACGTCGATGACACAAAACAAATATTTGTAACCACGATTGTAGGTGGCCAAATGAGAGACATCGGCTAATTCGGCTTGCCATTAATGATCGACGCCCTCCACTCGGGTGCGACTTCTGGAAAATTTTCGTCGAATGGGTTTGTGTAAGGTGTACGTGGCTTGTTCTTGTAACCAGCGTTGTACTTGAGGTAAACGAACACTTTTCAGTCGAGTTTTGGCAGCCCGATACAATTTCTGAACTCCTCCGTAACCTGCAGGATGGGATGGATCGTAGTAAATGTGGGCTAACACCTTCTCCATTTTTTAAATAAGTGATCCACTCTTTGCTGATGCTCCTCTTTTCTTCGTGTGGTATTTTCTTGGATTGTAATGCTTTACGTGTCCGACGAGCGATAGATATCGAGGAGGAAGATATTTGAACTAGGGTAACCAGTTCTTGTTTCCCTTCTGGTTTCCCTTCTTTCTTTTCATCATCTTTTTAATCCAACCAATTCTGGATGTAGGTGGTGTTGTTAACTTGCGTACTTTTTCTGGTGGAGTTTGAAGCTCTTCTTCTTTTTCTGTCTTGGTCACTGGGACTAGTGGTGGACTTTCTGTCTTGATTACTGGGGCTAGTGGTGGTGGTGGTGATGGACTTTTCATCAAGGCCTTAAAATCTTTCAGAGTGGGTAGAGCTGTTTCGTCTAAAGCTTTCTAATGAAAGAGTTGCAGTCGTTGCAACAATTGACCGTACCGTTGAGATTTTTCCGTTTCTGACAAATCGCTGCGATCCATCAATGATTGCAATTCGTGTTGTAACTGGGACATCTCGGTCAAATGAGGATTGGGAGGTAAATGCGGGGTTCGTTGTTCTTGCCAACGATGGTATTCCATCCGTCGTGTGTAAGGCACTAAAGCCAGTTTTCGTCCTTCTATCGGATTTCAAGGATCATGTCTGAGATCTTTTGACTCCAAAGGTCCCTTTTATCTTCTTGAACCATTTTATCTTCATCCTCCCAGGATGTTTCCCAATAGTCCTTTCAGCAAGGGTCCTCCTATTGTTCCCATTACTCCTTTCAGTATCATGGGCAAAAAGGGCAAAATTCCTCCGCGTTGCACCAACATCTTTTTCTTTTGACCAATGGATTATTTTCTTTTGGACCATTTGGTGAAGAACGTGTCGATGTTTGGCTAAGCATTCTTTCTAGTGTTTAGACAAAGGTATTGTGCCTTTCAAGACATTCAGACAACATTCGCACACGGTATCGATGACGTCTTTGGAGGCAGTTTGAATGAGTTTTATTCGCATGGGTGGAGGAGATTTGGACAGGACGGACAACATGTCCCAATGTTTGGCTAAACGAGGTGGCAGTCCTTTCCTTTTCTTTCCTTTGGGGGTAGAAGAGGAATGTCTTTTTTTGGGGGGTGACATCTTTCTCGGTTGGTTCGTTGGTTCCGTGGCACACAGCAAAAAATACACTAACGTCGATGACTTGTCACACGGTCTTTTATCCTTTTTGGGGGACTATCGCTTCGTCATAAAGGTGACGATGTGTTTTCCAAAATCGTCAAAGAATCCTCCTCTTTGATGGCTCCTCTTTTCCTTTGGACGAGTGTGTCTTTTCTGGGGATGACGTCTATGTTTGGCTAAGCGTTTTTTCGGATGACGAAACTGTCTTTTTCTTTTTCGTTGTCCTTTCTGGACAGGAGAACGACAATGAGAAGCCATCTTTTGGTGCACAACATACACTGACATCCATGGCACGACATACGTCCTTTTATCTTTTTTGTTTAGAATCTTTTAGAATCTTTTTAAAATCAATCCCTTTGAGAAGTACCGTAGCAAATCCTCCCCTTTGGTTGCTCATTTTTTTCTTTGGACGAGTGTGTCTCTTCTGGGGGAGACGTCGATGTTTGGCTAAGCACTTTTTAGGATGACGTGACTGTCTTTTTCCTTTCCTTTTTGGACCGAAGAAGAAACACGATGGTAACGGTGTGCACTTCTTGGAGGGGACATCCCTGGGCGTTGAGCAGCACAAAAACACTGATCCGTATTGTTTGCCTCAGGTCTTTTTTATACTGGAATGCGTCGACACTGATTGTCTTTACGTCGTATCAACTTGATGACAGGCAACACACGACGTGGAGGAGTTCGCAACGAACTAAATCGGGACAGTTCTTGCTTGGGCAAATCCAGTAAACTCTAACGCGCCCGTTCTATCTTGGACTTTGATTTTGGGGGCAGGTACTTTGTGAGCAGCGGCCACTGCCGCTAAAGAGGAAGAGGGTGTCACCGCTGGAGAAGACGTTTTTGGGGACACTCTCTTGCGAGTAGAAGCTGTTTTCTGTGGTCTTTTCTTTTTCTTTTTCTGAGGCTGTGACCCGGTCTTGACACCATCGCTCTTTTTCTTTTTCTTCTGGGTACGTTGGGTGTGGCTTTCTTCTTGGGGACGACCTTGGGAGCATTAGGATCCCATTTTAAGAGGGAACGAATGATGACACCTCCTAGAGAACCGCTTCCTCCAGGTTTCAAAATGATTTGCTTTTTGGTTTGAGTGTCAATGCGAGGATCGGCTAGCTGCGTCAAGGCTACTTTGTTTCTCTCAAAAAAACGTCTGGTTTGATGTGGAATCTGAATGATGCCTTGCAGTAATTGACGTGCTGTCACCGTAAACCATCGTAAGACTTCTTTGAGACTAGCTTCTAAGACACGAGCACGTATTTGTGGATTTTGTTCGCGACTGATACCGTACAAGGCACGAATCAATTTGATGGGAAGATGAGACTGAAGGGACGTCATGTTGACGATGTGTGAGACAGAGCCAAAGTGACCGAGGTTATTATAGACTTTTTGGTGATTGTGATTGTGATTAAGTCGACGAAGGGGACGTGTACACGACAGGCCCTCCGTCATAGCACCAGTGGTGAAACAGATGGGTACGAAATCGCAAATAATCGGGAGTGGTGGGTTTTAAATCCACGAGTAAATAAGCGTGTGGGGTTTGAGTGGCATCGTCGTACGCATGAATCAGCCAAGGTGTTCCTAACTGTTTGGCTAAGACTTGTACTTGCGATTTATCTCTAGGGCTTTTAAACAACACCGCGTAATGAGCATTGAGACTAATGGTACGATGGGCTTTACTTTGTTGAAACAAATTTTGGGTGATGTAAATGACACTGGCATTACGATGATGCGCTTTGCGCGTAAACCAGAGTTTGATTTCTTCTTCGTCTTCTCCTAACATGTCGTAAAAAATAACCAAATGAGTTTGACTAGGGTCAGACACGATCCCGTCGTCCTCGCCAGGAATGCCTTCCACAAAGACGATGGAATCGACTTGACTTTCTCGCAGAAGGCTGTACGCCGATTGCCACTCTTTGTAACACCACACGATTCGTTGAGGTGGACGATCTATCAAATGATGTTTATGTTCGATTAAACGTTTGACAAATTCGGTTTTGCCTGAACCGTTAGGTCCGGCAATGAGGATGTTAAAGGGATGGCGAAGATACAAGGCCTCCCAACTAGTCCGATCTACAGTAGAGGTAGCCGTATTAGTGTAAGAAATGTCACTTTTGACATGAAGACAGACAAGAGAAGAGTTTGTATACTTTTTTCAGGACACGTTTATTGTCATCTTTAATTGTGAACAACACGAAAGACAAAAATACATAAAAGCCAAATGGCTACGTAAATGAATAAAAGACACATCAAAACGATCATAGTGGAATATAAACAAGTTTCTGTACAACATTTGTGGTGATCAAGAGGTGAAATCGTAGGGGAAGTGTGTAATGTTCTTAGAGTCTCTACACTCCTTGGCACAGTCACACAAGCGTCCTCCCGGAACGGCCTTTCGGGGATGTCAGTAACGGTCCTGTCCTGAAGAGAGTGGTTTTCCTCGGTCACGACTTCTTCTTCTTCTGGCACTGCCACTAACACTGGTTTAAAAGTTACTTTTTTCACTGAACGTTTTAATTTTTAGGATTACAAATCTTGGGCATAGTGTGCCACTTCTTTTGTCCATGCCTCAAAACCCCAACTTTTCCAGTCACGTACATCTTTCCAGTGAGGGTGCAAGTCACAAGCTACACACACGTCGTCGTACACATCTTCAATGTCTAAAATTTGACGAATCTTGTTTTCCCATAGAGGTTGAGAAGTATCAAGATGAAAGCGCAAAGATTTGAGCAGAATGAGTCTCTCGTGTACATTTAAAGGGACCACTTTCATGTTTTGGGTGGTACGTACTGTTCGTAAAGAGTCCACAAGGAATCGGCTGGTAAACGATATCCCAGAAAGCAAGTCACTAAGACACACACTACACGGCGACCCAAATTCAATGGACACAGTTCTCGTAATCCTCCACCCTTTGAATAGTGCCATTGATTTCCTTCCACGGAATCTGTTGTATCACGAATAATAAAGGTCGTGGCATGGTAGTCCGTTTTGATACCCTCTTAGGTGTAAGGTAATAAGAATCAGGAATCACTGGGTCGTGGCCAATAGCCTCGTTTACATTTGTGACTGAAGTAGTGTCCTCCCATAATCAGTCTTCGCTTGCTTTGGAAAAGAGCCTAGTTTAAAAATGGAGAAATGATTCTGAGTTTGCGTTTCACTTGTATTTTGACCAACTCGCGGTAAATGCGTTCTCTCAACTCCACAGGCAAACCACGAATGTCCTATTGTAAAGTATCCATAACCATGTGAGTGAAACACTTCTCCTAGAGCGAAAGTAACTAACATAGTGAGTAATTTCTGACACTGCCATTCCAGGAATCGGTCAAGAATGTCAATAAAATCTTCAAATGTAAATGGCCTAAAGCGGAATATTCGGATGAACGCACATTTGATCCAGAGAAATCTGACTTGTTTGTTGACTTTTGTCAATTTCCTCTTGTGAATTTTTCGACATAAAAGTCCTACAGTCACCCATTGAGATTTTGCTCAGGCAAGTCGCAGCCAAATTTCCTTGTAGATCTTCTCTTGCAATTCGTTTGGTAATGTTTGAAAATTATTTTTTACATGGGGTTTAAATACTTGTCTAGGGGTTGTCCAACGTTTGACTCCTAGCCAACCAGCTGGTTTCTTAAACGACATGGTATACCCACCTCAATGACGAGGTGCCACTAAAGTAGGTAGTGACAATCTGGAGACCATCGAGCATGTTCCAGGCAAGCGCAATCTTTCTTCTCCCACTCGTGAAGTGACACACCACAACTGAAGCACTTGACTTTATCCCCTTCGCCCAAGTAGATAAATCCGGCTCTAGCTAATTCTTTTGGGGGGTAGGTCCTCCCAGATATTTTGGCCATTTTCCTCGAAAGGTTTGGATCCGACTTTCAAAATCGTAGTATTTAGGCAAACGCACAGGGAACGAATATTCGTCTTTCACAGGTTCATTTCGATGAGGGTATGGTGAAATATGCAGGAGTGTGCTCAGATTTGCATGACATCCGTATGGTGGTAGCCGCATGGTTTCATAATGATGACATCCACCATGAAAACCAGTAAAGTGAAAAGGTGTACGATAAGGAGTGGCGTCGCTTTCGAATCCGTCAGGTTCGACACGCACAGCATCGCTTACCATGGTAGGTATGGTAGTAGTAGTTATAGCAAAATTCCCATGATGTGGTACTGAATCGCTAAGGTCATAGCGTACGGCATCCCTGCCATCGCAAGGCACAGCATCGCACTCGAGTTTGCTCTTGCTTGATACTTGCTGTTTGAAAGGATTCATCTTTCTCGCTTGGCAATGGTAGTCACAATGAACTATCGGTCTTGAACGTTAACCCTTTTTTATATGCTGGCCAATATCGACGTGACCGTACGGTAAAGTGAAGTGATTGGGAAGCCGAACTCGCTTCTGGTACACGATTTGATAGACTTTTTCCAAGGACCGGCTGACAGTTTGGTGTGTGGGTAAACGTACAATCTTATGCGGTTCGTGGGTGGTCACTTTAAAATTTCCATCCTTTCCAGACTGTAAAGCTTCTTTCAAGACACCAAAGTTCACCAGTAGACTGGTGCGATAATTGAGAATCAATCCTGTCACTTTACACTCCGTGTGTACTTCTCCTTGTGGATCACGGTATTCGCAGCCGTAATTTTTGGGACCGCCACTTGCAAAACCTAGAATCTTGTCGTCGGGATGCTCGTCCGTCCAGGCTCCTAAACGGTCTCCTTTGATGACAGGGTGAGGTTGACCCAGGCGATCGATGTAGATGCAACTGTCCGTGTCAAAATACAGCCCATGATCTCCTAACAGTTCTAGTTGCCTGGTAAAGTCTTCCATGGTTCTTTGTAAAAGCTGATTTGTCGTGTTCCTTTGAGGGTAGCAGATTGGACATCTGTGAAATAAGCACCCGTTAAACTCGTACACGATCTTCGGGTTTTCTAAGTTCCAGCCATCCACAGAATACCTTCCGATTTTCTTTTCGCCTCCTCCGTTGCGAGCATGTTGGATCCATTTGTCTTTCTTGTCGCACAAGTAATGTAGCCAGCGTAGGGCTTTAACCGAGCATTGACCTTTGACAGAGTTCGTCGTTTGTGGACTGATGACAGCTAGGGCGTTGTCGGGCATGAATCGTTGGCGGTACACTAAGGAACACGCTTTGGCAATGATGCAGTCTTCTTTGAAAGGATCGATCCCTCCGTGTTCCATGAACAGTTCTCGAAATTTTCTACAGCAACGCCGTAAAATGTCCACGTCGGAACGACAATATTTTAATATTTCTTCCTGAAAGTCGAAGGGGTCCGAGGCATGAGTCTGGTACCATGCGTAGAAAGCTTCTCGTTGTTCGGTACGCATGTTGTCGGGGTCGTAGTAGTGAGCCTCAGGCAAATGGGGTAGAACGGTGTGTTGATTGGTTTCGGTATTGAAAAAGTACAGAAAATAGCCTTTGGTCATTTCTGTCATTCCAAACGTTTTAGGCATGCGACTCAAAGGCATGGCCAAGTCACTCATCGAATCTTTAAACTGCACTTGTCCCACTAGGATGAAAATGATTTTGGCTCCGTTCAAAGTCACTTTAGGACGTTCGGTACTTTGTTCTGTATAGTATCTGAGAAGAAATTGCCCGTCGTATCCCGAGAAATTGTGAGCCATCACCGTGGCATAGCGATGACAATCTCCGTAACGTTCGATGTCTTCTTGGCTCCACGTTTCGTCGATAGGGTCTAAGATCCATTGGGCAAAAGCGGCCAGCGTGTTGGGTCCCCGAAAGATTTTTTCACGTCCTCCAGGAATCCTGCTGCAGTGAGAGCAATGACTACAGATAGGCTCTTGGATGCACTTCTCGCACGCTCGGTGAGCCACACCGAAATTAGGAATGTGAATTCCAGTCTCTTGCATGCATTTGAAATCGAAAAAGATGAAATTGCCTTTCTTCTGGTTATCTTCTTCTTCTTCGTGTTTGGAATGGTAATTTTGAATGTAGCATTGGTGTTCCAAGTCCACGATTTGGCAACAAATGTGACATCGCTTCCTTCCTGAACAGACATGCGCTTTGGCATTATTGGTACGTATGCCTTATCCATAAGTAGGGCACAATCTCAGGAGTTGTAAAGCACATTTCTGCTGTGAACCTGTTTGGTAACAGGTTGGACTGACAAACGTGCGCTGACAAGCAGAGCAATGCATTCGTTCTTGTCCTTGGTCCAGACAGCGCTTAGAGGCTAAACATCCCTCACATTTCGATCCACAATGCTTCTGTTGCTCTCGATTGTTATAGCCATAGTCACATTTCTCACAGTAATAACTGTATCCCAGAAATGCAGTGATACTGGTAATGGCATCAAAATGTTCATCGTGATGATAGACGTGAATGTATTTTCCGTCTCTGAAATTTTTGCCTCGAAACAACAATGGTCCGCGCACTTCTTGAGGGTGCACTTTCAAGATGTAGCGTGGAGCCAAGACGTCTTGCAACTTTTGCATTTCAGAAATGTCACAGTGTGTGTCTTTCGATATCCCCGCTTACTGTAACAGGAGTTTTGCTTCTCTTTATTATTTGGTTCGGCTAGATTTTCGAAAAGTTTGCCAGGCTCTTTTCCATTCTGCCGTGTCGTTCTTGTCGGCATACGTTCGTCCCACCACGATGGCACGGGCTAAACACATCTTAAGTGTTGTTAATTTGAACGAGGCTGCGCTTGATGCTGCGAAGATTGTCTACGAATAGCACCTTTTTGCGTTGTCCTGTCCCTTGGGGAAGAGACACGTGGGTCATGAACAGTGTCGTTTTTCCGTCGGTGATGTGAAACTTGTTTTTGGATTGTTGCACGTGTTGAATCTTGTCGATGACTTTGGAAGGTGTCAATTCTGCCGGGCTGCTAAACGCGATCCAAACGTGGGACTTCAAACTGTCGTGATGAACGGAAAGTCTCAAGCGATCGTCTTCTTTGGCTTCACATTGCTGTTTCAGTGTGGTTAACAAAGAATCGCACACATTGGTGATGAACCCCTCTGCTTTCCCCAAAGGTACGTCAGACTTGAAATCTTTAAACTTCATTGTGTACGTGTAAGCTGTAGTTCTAAATTTTCTGTAGGAGCGTTTGTCCGTCTCTCGAATGTGAAAGTACTTTTCAGGGTTTACTGGTGGTGATGGACTTTGACTGAGTGTAGACTCTCTGGGTCTGGATTCTGGCTGACTCATCTCATCTTCAAAATCGCTGGCATGAATTTGAGCCAAGACTTCAGCTACTGTGCGAGGCGATAAATCACGTTTCTGCCTCTTACTTTCTTCTCCTTTCTTTACGAAATGATGCGATCGTTTCATCTTGACTGAAAAAAGTCAAATGACTACATTTGAAACGCCATAGACCCCTATGTATCAATGTCAGGCTCAGTGTATATATAAAGGGCTGGTGCCTTCCCTCTAAGTATTCATTTCACTCTCAAGCCGACCAGCACGATGGAAGAGCCAACACAAATCGAACTTCTGATCAGAGCTTTGCGAGGTGTCATACGAAAGTTTTCTTCAGACAAGCCGACGGACTACTCCCACTCCTTTCGAGATAAAAGTCAAGATACTTGCTATATCTGTCAGAAGAAAGAGCATTGGACTATAGAATGTCCAGACCGTCAAAAAAGCAAGACCAGTGTCAGAAGAGACAAAAGTCAAGATACTTGTTATCATTGTCAAGAAAAAGGACATTGGTCTTCAGACTGCCCTAAGAAACAACAGGAGCAGGAGGTGGAGGAAGAAGAAGAGGTACCCTCGGCAAAGGAAGAACTCCGACACGTTCAGAAAGAGAAGACAGAAAAGAAAAGAAGACGAGAAAAAAGTCAGGAAGAAGAGGAGGAAAACAATGTGAAAGTGAGGTAATTCAAAACACAGAGAGAGAGAGAGAGAGAGTAAAGAAAAAAGACACAGAAGAAGTCTATGAACTTTTTAAAAGTGATGTGTTATGTTGTGTTGTGACATTGAATTGTAAATATTTGTACCAGATTAGACCAGACTGAAAAAACGTAAGTGTCGCTTGGTTTTGATTGTTTAGAATAATAAGGACCTACACTCACGCACTCACACACGTACATCATTGAGCAAACAAGGGATTTTGAGTTTTAGTTGATTTTGGCAAAATGAATAGTCTCTCTTTTCGAAAAAAGTGAGTGGCCCTGAAAAGGGCCTTTGGGTGTTTGTTTTTTTAAAAAACAAACAAATTCAGGAACGAGAAGCAATCAGCTTTAACTGTCTTAAGCCTTTGCCACGGCCAGGGCCTACTTCTGGACTTGCTCCTGTCAATGATTTGGTAGAAATCACTAGGGGTGGTATCTCCGGTGTAGTAACAGGGTTAGACTGGTTCGGGAAGGTCTTTTTCTCTTAGGTCGTAATAAAGAGGTCTGATACATTTGTTTCAGACTTCTTAACTTGGCCAAAATGTCCAAGAGTACCGTTACCGTTTGAGGTTCACTGTTCTCCTTCTCTCCTAGACATTGTTTCTTCTCTGCTGCTTCTTCCTGTCGTTTCCTTCTTGCCTTTTCTTCTCTCGCTGTTGCTGTTCAAGGAGAAATGCTTGTTCTGCCGCTTTCTGCTGCTGTAGAAATTTCTCCAATTCTTCTTTCTGTCTCTGTTTAAAATCCTCGACGTGTGGTAAAGAAGGAGAAGGTGACGAAGGTACTAGTACTGGAACAAATTCTTGCGAAGACAGAAAATCTACTAAATCCCAATTGAAATCGGTCTCTTCTGGAAGTAGCGCTGTGTTAACTTTGGTAGCCACTGCTATGCCATCGCTTCTCGTCTCCGCAGCCGGTGCACTCCAATTCATCGTCTTCTTAGTTTTTATTGGTGTGGTTCCTCTTAGAATTAACATCATTTGAGGAACCCCCTAGAGTCTAAATTCAAAGGATTTTGTATGTTATTTGTTTCCCCCAATTTATGTTGCTGTTGGTTGTGTTTTTTATTGAATTTCATTTTTATAGTTTTGAATATAGGGTTTATACACCTTCCCTAATCTAATGTTATAATACTCCTTAACCCTGGCTGGTTTCGGAGTTTGATTTAAAGGTAGTGATCCTTGCCAGGGATCTATATTGTCCTGTGTATGCTATATGTTAGTGCTATTTGTTTTGTATGATATCTTGTATTTGTGTAAGGACAGGCGTCATGGGTCAAAATATTGAGTTGTTATTTATTTATTCTTATGGCCCAAGGCGACTCGAGTGATACAGTTATATACCGTATGTCTCGGTCTGTTAGTGCCATTTTAAAATTTAGTGTGTGCTGAAAAGATGAAGTAGGATAGTTTAGAAAGGTATAGGTTAGATTTGGTATGTGTGTAATTTCTTTCTTTATTAGTTGTATGTGTATGCTGTGTAATTTGTTTTCGTAATGTTCTTTATCAGACCTGCCTTGGAGAGATCCGGTGTGAGCAATTACCCAGATCACTGATACAGCCCTTTGGAAACGAAGGATCTATTTGGAGAGACAAGGCTGTCTGAAGCGAGTCCTCATCAAAGATCCAGAGGTTAGACAAAGTTTGAGAAAAAGAAGAAGGTCAGTGAGATGCCCTCTGTTAACGAACTGGTGTTAACATAAACCCCAAAGGCCCTTTTCAGGGCCACTTCATATGCCTAAAAAAGATTTTTATTCGATTTTATAAGTTATGTTTAACTCCCCAAAACATTATTCTCTTACTAAAACTTTTTTTAGTCGATTTTATAATTTGTGTATGATAGATTGATGTTCATCAATCTATGAAAAAAAGCGAATATATAAAGCATATTATACTATCCACAGACACGGACGCGATTGATTCAAACTTTGTATAGAAATGAAACAAGTGGTATGACGTCACCGTACTTGCTACATTGTTGCAAGTGTCCAGTACCGTGACGTCACCCTACCTGTTCCATTCCTCTTGTCGCTATACAAAACTCCCATATGCCCCATATAGGCCCAGGGTGATTTTTTGTCCCTATAAATCTGTGCCCCATACAGGCCCAGGCTGTTTTTCCTTCTTTGGGCTCATATGCCCCCTATCGCCCCACTGTACTATTATCCTAAATAATTATAGGACTTCAAACCAAGCTCAAACATACAGATGTTTGGTGCACCCATCTAATCGGATTTTCCTGAGAAACATAACGAGGATAACGATGTATTAAACTAATCCTCAATTGTTTTTAAAAAATGTATACTTAACAGACGTCAGTGAAATTACGGTATTTTGATATCAATATGTTATGGTGTACTCCAACATAATTAGAGCTGTCCTGGTTTTCTCGAATGTTGATGACCCAAATGCATCAAAATTATTTCAGCATCTATGTTGAAAAAAATCAAATTTTATTTAATGCGAACAGTCCCATACTTGTTAAAGAAATGATATTTTAAAATGGAATTGAACTTTGCGACAGGAATCAACAAAACAACCACTTCTTGCTCATGAACCCATTTATGCTAAATAACATAAGTTTGATGAAGGAATCTTGGAAACGGCAGACTGGTAGAACCTGTGTGCATTTTAGTCGTATTGACTTATGTGGGAGTTCATGCGTTAGTCACAGTTCATTTTAATGTTTGATTATATGTCACTAAATTATTCGTCAGTAAACGTGCTTATGGTCATTACCTTCTGTTGCCAGTTTACTAACTATTGAATACATTTGTAGCAAATAAATAGAATTTTCAGCAAACAAATATATTACTCGGAATGGTCGGAGAAACAAATATAGTTCTCAGAGGTAGCAACGATTGATAACACTATTAAAATACAAATATTGTCTGGCAGAAAATGTTTTAAATGCAAATTTGCAGATAAACCTTGAGAAAAAAACGATGGATGAATGATATGCATATAGAAAGGCAGTATGGGAACGAAATGTACGAACACTAAAACAAAAGGCAGTCGTTCCATATAAATATAGGAGGAAGAAACATGAATTCATTCGATTAGAATTCATTTGAAATTAACACTCGGCAAAAAATCTTTTATGACAAAATGAATACATGCGTGCTCTTTTCATGATGTTACGCTTGAACGTGAACACTGATAGGAGTAGTAAAGATAATTTGAGGTTCCTCTCTCAGAGACACCCCTACCCCCCAAAACGTTATACGTTAACATTTTTGTCAGCAGTTTTTTTAGCTTAAAATGACGACTTTCATATGATAAGACTATTCTAACATATTTCTGACAAAATTTGTTTTGTTGGGGTAGGGGGTCTCTGAGATAGGAACAACTCAATTATCTTTACTACTTTACAGCCTTATACTATAAAATGTAGACAAAATTAATTAGAGATTGAAAATATTATATATAATGTACTTCTGTCAATCAAAGAGACATGTTGGATTTGATCTGACAAATAAATTTTGTAAGAGATTTAATTCGATTAGAGCAGCCTCAAGTTATACTGGTATAAAACCTAAAATAATAAGCGATTGTATTAAAAAAGTTGGATACCATATATCACCAAAATATGGGTCGGTGTGGTTATTCGCGCCTGAAAATGATGTGAGAATAGCGGGTTGGGCAGATGATGTGATGACATTTATTGACAATATGGTTGATATTTTATTTGATAATGATATTACTAAAGCTATAAATATTTATTTAAAATAAAAATAATAGTCCCCTTTGAGGACTGTTTCAAGATGATTATATACGTATGATTATGATTATATACATATGATTATATACATATGATTATATCTTAATTAAGGACAGCACAAAACACAGAATCTTAATTACAGTAGCGTATTTACAGTAACAGTATTTACAGTTTCAAGATGATTATATACATATGATTGTGATTATATACATATGATTATATCTTAATTAAGGACAGCACAAAACACAGAATCTTAATTACAGTAGCGTATTTACAGCAAGCATATTTTCAGTAACGTATTAGCATATTTACAGTAACAGTATTTACAGTAACGTATTAGCATATTTACAGTAACAGTATTTACAGAACGTATTTACATATATTTATAGGGACAGCACAGTTACATATAAACTTAATTCTAAGAACTTTAACTCTAGGACAGCACAAGTTACATATAAACTTATCTTAAAGACAATACTACGGGCCTTCTCTATGTTTCAACAGAAATTTTTGCACACTCCCCCATCATAATCACCCAGGGAGTGCAAAATTGCACCCACCAAATGACATGGTGGGAGAGTGTACAAATTTTCTATTGAAAAAATAGACGGGCTGGCTACACCGCATCAAATAATAAATTTTGGCATCAAATCGCCTTTCGCCTGACAATTTGTCGGTCACGAGAATCGAACCACGGACCTCGAGCATGAAAATCCAACGCGTTAGCAATCGGCCACCGGACTTCATTACATATATATGTTACAAACGTTATTATATAGTTACCGAACAGCATTCATTTTCTGATTTTGAAAACACGTAATTTTACATTATATTATTTAATTCTGGAAATATTATTATGAATAAATTTAGAAAAAACATAATTTTTGATTTTATATTGTACAGAAAAACGAATATCTTAATGCTTGCCTGAATTACGAACAACACAATTATCTTTGACAGAAGATCGGCCGTTGCCAAGGATACTGTCTGAATGACGCATTACTGCAGAAAAATAATCAATATATTCTGTATTACGCAGTTAGACTTAAGCGAGAATCTATAGTAAATACGTTATTTAAGTAGGACGAATTGCTAGTTCTTTTAATAAATACAGAAATGATACCAGGATTTATAGGTCTTAAAATACTATCAGATTTACAAATCTATTATATTTCATTAGCAAAAAAATACGAAACAATATATAAATGCTATGTTTGATTGAAACAGTATTATCTCTCTTTTTAAAATCAGATATGGTATACAGAGTTATATTTCTTGACCAACACATAATATCTCGACATTTGCTATTAAGTAAAGCATGCTATCATGATTATATAGATAGAATTTAATTCTACCAGATACTTTACGACGACATTCAAATAGTTCTTTCATTGCTATTTTGCTGAGAAGATACTTACTACCTTTTACGTAAACCTTCGACCTATCTAGGTCTATGTTAATTTTTGTATACTGGTATTGGCTTATTGGATTATGCAAATTGTCATATTTCAATGCAAGCTCGTCTCATAAACTTTCGAGATAACTAAAGTATTTGCTGTCATCTGATTTGATAAGGGAGAGTTTGATTCTGTCAAATCTACTAAAACAAATACCTGAAATTTCATCGTTAAACTCAAACGATAATTGTTGGTTATTAACCATTATTTTTTTATTTTGCTATTAGCTCCATCTGCTAATGTAAAATTTTCAAACATTATTTCTAATGTTTAGACAAAATTAATTGTATAATGTCCAAGCGCTAGTGTGTTAATTCCGTCACTGCAATATCTTTTATCATCAAAATTACTTAGTCCACGTTTTATGATCGTATCAGTTTCAAGTTTATGATGATTTGTTCTAATAACATTTGTTTTGATAAAACTGATGCTATTGTTTAGCGCTGCTTTAAAATCGTCAAAATTCATCATCTTTTTCACATATCTTCGAGGAATACCTTTTTGCTTTTTTTGTAAGTTTATTGTCATCTAATGTGACAACATACATTTTGCTCTTTAGTCCAACAAATTCCCTAACTGGCATAAACATGAACTCATCTTTCATTTTGCCAATAACTTTTTTATTCGAATTATCTTGAAATCCACTATATGCTGGATAATCTGATAAATCGAACAGATTTTTATTATTGTAAATATCCTCATAGACATCTTCACATTTTATATTATAAACTAGCGAATCTGTGTCAGTAAATAGCAACTCTGAATCTAGCCACTGCTTTTTGGTAAAATTATAGTGAAAATCGTACATCAGCCACTTCGATATATCAAGTACAGCTGCACCAACATAAATAGGTTTATTTAACTTTAAATTTGTCTTTCGTCGTTGTATTGCAACAAGATTTTCATTAAATATTTTCATACTAACAAAACCATCATCATTGACTAATTTATTTCTGCGACTTATATCATTAACGATTTCTATAGAGACTCTCTTTCGAATATTTTCCATCGTCTTACCGAACACCGAGTTGTTCATCAGCTTGAAAAAGTTTTTCTCAAATTCGGTTTTAGCCACAGCACGACGTTTCGTATTTAGATCAATATAATTTGCATCCACTTCGATTGATTAAACTTTAGCACGCGATGGACCTTTCTCAGAATTAGTCCAGCATCTACTGCTTGTTTTAAATTTTTGTAATGAATAACATAATTTCTTTTATCTAACAAATTTAGAACTAACTTATTAACAATCGAATTTTTTGCTGTTGTCGTTGCTCGTTGTTCAGGCGATAATAAACTATAATTAATCATCATTGACTCTGCGCAAAACGGATAATCATTATGTAGATCGTGTAGCGAACTAGGATAATCTAGATCAACTTCAACAAAATATGAGATATCTGAAAAATCGATATTAATTTTTGTAGGTAAATCTTTTTCAGTTTCTTTAAGAAATTGATCTGGAGTTATCCAATGAAATCCACTGTGTGGCATTGGCTCTGACATCGCATAGCCATACAAATTATTGGCGTCCAGATAAATGATGTAATTCGACGGGAGATTTTTATCATAATTTTTTAAGTACTTGTTATTAACAGCTGCATATTTCTTTGTTATAACGCTAATTCCGCCTCTGATACCTTTTTCAATAAAGTTAAACATATCGACATCTGTTAAGAGATCTAGTTCTATTTTACTCGTTTTTAGTAGAGCGTCCCAAGATAATCCTGGAGAGGAATATTACCAACAGGGGTCTAATCCATAATTGCTATAGCTTACCCGACGAAAACTCTCAAAAACATCTGCTAGCAATAATACATCTGTTTTCAAATATAGATCATGATAATCACCAAATGTTTAACAACTAAATTTATTCCAAATATCTTGCGCATATTTGTATTCGTCATCTGTTATATTTTCGTTTTTTAGTTGCGGGTAAAATTTTTCTTTACCAGGAAGAGAAGTTTCATCAAATCTGCTCCAATCGTCGAGATACTCGTACGGAAATATACCTTTTTTTGTCAGATCGATATAGTTTTCACCGAAGCAACTTTTTAGGCTAGCGAAACTACTGCAACCTTTGAAAAGCTCATCTAATGCTGCTGCCATAAATTGCAGACTGTCAATAAAACGTAATTTACCGAGCGTCACCGACATATACTTTTCAAAATTATTTGGAATACATTTTATTATTTTATTTAATTTTAGTTTAGCTTTAATATTTTCATCACCAAAAGCTTCTACAATGATATGACTGTCATAGCCACGAAAGTTATGTAAAAGTACGGGAGCATGAAATTTTAAATTACAACTGTTATGAGCTGCTCCACGATATTGGCCGGTCAAATGACAATGATCTCGCACCTTATCAAGGACTCCGTTGGAGTCTTCCAGCAACTTTTCACAAACATGACAATTAACTGCCTCATCGAAATCGAGTTGTTGTGTAGACGTTATTTTCATCGGAGCTGTTTTAAATAATCTGTTAGAAATTTTATTAACTTCGTCTATTAAATTTTTTAATAGCCATACGGCAGGATTTTCACCTCTATATAACTTTATCGGAGTTGAAAATTTATCGTTAGCGCAACAACCTACTTTATAAGCTACTCCGCAAGGAATATGCTGTTGTATTTTTCTAGTACTGGATTTATTCGGATTATTTTCTGCTCCAACCACAGGAACAAGTAGACACTCGAAATCAGCGTAAATAACAAAAGGAATATTTAGTTTATGATTATAATTTTAAATTTTAATATTTTTTCTTTTTCGCTGGGCATACTTATTCTTTGAACATTGACAAAGTATTTGAGATGCTTCTGCAGTCTTTCATCGCTAAAAAGACCGTGCAAACATCTATAGCAGAAATATTTTTTATTTTTATTTTTACTGTACTGTTTGCCAACTAGGCTGTTAAAGTTTTTTATCCAACAATAATGTCCTCGATAAGATAATAAATTTATTGTATTTTGCGTAGCATTTTCTGAGATATATCTCGAGTAAACGTTTTCTCGCTCATCTAGTCCGAAAACATTTACTGAGATACTGTTTTGTTTTTCAAACTTTGGTATATGATTTTCTGCTACTGGAAAAGTTATTCCTAAAACCTTTAGTTCGTCTTTATGCGAAAAATATTTGTTAACTCGATCAGCATTATTTTCTTTTGGAAACATCACAGAAAGAATAGACTATTGAAAACATTTGTCATCATCGTTTTTGACATTAATACAGCATTTTTTGTTTTTAATTTTTTTAGAGAGATCGACGTAGTTAGTGCTATTAGCGCCGCTGCCGTGAAGTACGTTATATTTTGCTGTGTGAAATGAAACTTCTTTTATCATTTCAAATTTCCAACCTGATCCTGACGAAGTAAATTCTTCAAATTTTTTGTTTATTTCTTGATGTATTTCATCGGCGACCATGGCAATGTTTGTTCCAGTTAATATTTTTCTCGATTTTGCTGTTAAATATGGTTCTGAAATTTCGCTGTCAGAACTTTTTGTTTCAAAAATTACATCAAGTATATCCTCAACTGCGTATAGCTTTGATAAAATCGTATGATATTGGACTATAAGTTTGATACTTTTATGAGCCGCAAGTTCTTCTGATATAACAGGCTGTAAAAGATGAAATAAATTTGTGGAGCTAAAATTTGCTAAAATTTTTTGATCATCAAGTTTGTAACTATTATCGTAACCAGAAAATGCTGAAGCAATTTGTTCTGATTTGATAATGTTCTTTTTAGCAATATCTCGCAATTTTAACATTATATATATAATAATATTTTATATTTAATTGAATTTTTTAAGATTCCTAATTAGAGATATGAAAAACCTTATAGTATAATGACAGAAATTTTGAGATATATCAGAATGACAGCGGAAGAGCAAGAAACTTATCATGTACATATGAAATACAACTTATATGCTGCAAATGCACTTGGTTCTGTTATTAATATAAAATCTAAAAAATCTGTTGGTATATCAACACCAGCTGGTATGTTAATTTCAGTAAAAGGCGATAATGCAGAAAGAATTAAAATGTTTAGAAAAGATTTTATTTATACTTTGTTTGCGGTGATATTCCAGAAGGACAACGAGTATACAGAGCAAATGGCGCAGTTGCTGATGATAATATTGAAAATTTATCATTACAAAATGAATTTCAACTTCACCCAGTATTTGATCTATATGAGACAAATGATAAGGGAATTATTAGACATAAAAAAAACAAAAAAAAAAATTGTTGGAAGTTTGGATAAAGATGGATATTTAAAAGTAACGGTACGTGGTATAAAAACTAATTTTGTTCATTATAGGTCGCATAGGTTTGTGTTTGAAACTTTTAATGGCGGTATTCTAAATAATTTATTTATCGATCATATAAATAAAATTAAAACAGATAATCGTTTAGAAAATTTAGATGTGGTTACACAACAAGAAAACACAAGACGTGGAGCTGGTTATGATGGTTCTAATTTTAAAAATCCGGCTAAACAAATAATTTGAATAAATCTTGAAACTGGAGAAGAAATGAAATTTAGATCAATAGCATCTGCAGGAAGATATCATAAAATTAATTCACAAGCAGTAAAATTTGTAGCTGATAGTAAAAGAAAATAAACAACGTCGATGTTGACATTTGATAGATTTAATTTTAAATACGATAATTAATCATATTTTCTATATCATTCCGAGAAAGACAATTATGACTAAATTCCATGACATCATCGCGATTAAATCGTACGTCATCATTTTATTTGTATCGATTTCTATTTTGTCCGCTGCTGTTAATAAAAATTTGTGAGAATCGCCTAATGTTATCATAACATCACCAAAATAAAAATTATATCCCAACAAACAAGCTCGAATTGCTTCAGCTAGTTCTTTGTGATTTAATATATTAACTCGCTGATGATATTTTATTTCTCCAAACATCTTATTATTTATTAATTAGACAAAAGATTATTACAATAATGAACTTAATTGAGAGACTGGCTAAACTAAGTTCGGAAGATTTTGTTTCAATTTCAAATTTTACATCAGAAAATATTACTAATGACAGATTTGCTGATTATACTGAAAAAGATATTTTGTATAACTATGAAGACGACGAAGATGATGTTGTTGTTAGCAAAAAATATTTAAGCAGACCAACAACTGGACGACATAATGTTAAGTACCATATTGCTAAAAAAATAATAAAATTTAATTTTACTGTTGCCGAGCATCAAATATTTTGGCAGCTTATAAAACCCTTTTTAAACGTAAAGATAGCTGGACAATAAAGAAATATAAAATACGATTTTATTTTTGTTAAAACATTTAATTTAATGCCAATGGACGGTGCAAGAAAATTACATTTAATTTCTTTATGCAAACCAGTAAAATGTAAGTCAGTACTAATAAAATACGAGGAAATTTATAATAATATTATTCTGTCGATGAGATCGACCGAGTTGGTACCCAACTATTAAATATATCGCCATATCCACGCCATTTGACTAAACTTTTGTTGCCGCGCTTTTTAATAACTTTTTCAATAACAAATATATCTTGTTCTGTTTTCTGAAGTTCTTGCTCATAAAAACTGCCAGTTATAGGCTCACCTAATAAATCTTTTAACGAGTATGTAACTGGTATTGTTAAAAGTACTTTATCAACAACAAATACTTCTTCGCTCCAGTTATGAGTATACTCTTTCTCAAATGTTTTTTTCGTCAAAGAAATTCTAACTTTATCACCAACTTTAAATTTGTGTCATCGGTACATATTTTCGTTTGCTAATATTGGATTTGTAATCGCGTCGTTTGGCGACATTTTACTTTTACCTAGCGAAAGGGATCTGTGTTTCGTGTTATTATATTCGTCAACAATGTTTTGTAAATTGTCAATATATTTACTCGTATTTTTAGCTGTCAAATATTTGTGGATTTTTTCGTTGAGCGTGCGATTAAATCTTTCAACGATGACGCTTTTTCCCTCATTTCCTGTAACATATTTTTTAATGTTATTTTGTTCTAAAAACTGTTCAAATTTTTTATTAAAAAACTCAGCTCTATGATCAGTCCAGATTTTATTTGGTTTTCTTTCTGTGTTAACAATAATTTGTTTTAGCGTATCAGTCATCGATGTCCCTGTTTTATCCGAAACGGGTATACTAAACGCGTATTTGCTTAAAACATCTACAACATTAAAAAGATATCTCTTTGGAGCGCCATCAGCGCCGATGTTATATTGGGCTAGATTTGAAACAACAACTAAGTCTATCGCCCAGATATCATCAACAGCATTTGCGACAACTTTACGTCGCGGAAACATTTTTTTAGGTCTCTGTAGCTCAGTTGCAAGATTATCATATAATTCTTTTTTACCGAGTAAGTCTCTACCGAGACTAAGTTTATATTTTGCTCCAATAAAACCCTGGACCAGCCTTCGGTCAACACGTTCTCGCATATTTACAGGTTTCATATCACGAAGTTCGTCTAACATTACTTTATCGCAGCTGTGCTTATTTTGTTCGCTTTCTGGAAAATCAATATCTCTGTAGCAGATACCATGGCGCGTTGCTATTGCATCAACTTGATTGTAAGGCTCTTGTCCTGGCAGCGGATTATCGTTTTCGTCAAGTTGTTTATCAAGAGGATTATAACGTCCAGTGTATTTATGGCCTGGCAATGTCCAACCGCCTTTTGGTTTCGGCAATTTTCCAATAAATTTATGTATATCTATACCTGTTGCAATTTTTTCTCTGTTGTTGCATTTCTGACAATATGTAACAATTTTATTTTGCTCAAGACATAAATCTCTATCACAATCGCAGCCGCATGTCATTATTTATTTAGTCGTCTACTAAAATAATTTCTGAATAACCCGCTCCGGACAACTTTGTTTTTGGTAAAAACATACTTTTTTTCTTCCACAGATTGCACAAATACTTTTCAGCATTATTCTATTATTTTTTGTTTTTTCTGTTTTTTCGTCTTATTTTCTGTTTTAGTTTTACACTTAAGACAATATGTTGACATTGTATATCTAGGTTTAGATAAAATTTAATGCAATCTCATCATTAGCGTGAGAAGGTTGTTTCTCAAGTTGCAAAATAAACTTTAAAAAATCTGGATTTTTGGTCATCTGTTTAACGAACATTACGCAATAATATCCACAAGCGGAAGTTCCAACTGGTTGAATTTGATTAGACGAATAATTTATTATTTTCGCAAGAGACTTTGTCAGAGACTTCGTTGGAGATTTAGTATCTTGCGTTCTACTCATATTTTTTTTTATTGCGTCACTTGGTGAAATTCCGAACGAGTCAAAATAATTGTTATCATAAACAGCTACCCAATGTGTGCCAGATCCGTCATTAAAATCTTGTATATTTATAACACACGAACCTAGAGACGCTGGCGGTGGAATCGCCATAAGTTCATCTTTAGAATAAACTCCACTGAAATTTTTTACCTTTTTATAGTTTGTCAAGTATATCAAAATTACTTAACGCAGACTTTATCTCCTTGTTCCTGGCAACATTAGTCCTCGTCCTACTCCTAACAGTTTTGGCAATAGACTTCCCGCCAATCCCGCTAGTAACGGGGCTATTGGAATAAATCCCCCTTTTCGCCTCTGTCGTGTCTTTTTTTTCGTCGGTGTCTTTTTTTCGTCGTTGTCTTTCTTTTCGTCAGTGTCTTTTTTTTCGTCGTTGTTTTTCTTTTAGGCATTATATTTATCTATCATATAAAATTGTTACCAATGATCTCGTGCGAAAATTTTCTTTATACCACTACCTTCAACTGCCTTTTTCGTTGCGCCAGATACTGCTCCAGACGCTGCTGCTAATCCTAATGTACCTAACACTGGCAAAAGTTTTGGTATTAACGTTCTGGCTATTACAGATAATGCCTGACCAAAGAAGCAGCCATGTTTTTGCCATTGCAGTTATTTGTGCAGCACTTAAATTTAAAACAAAAGGTTTTTTGCGATCGTATTTATTTACTTGTTTTTGGGTTACCATTAATTTTGTTAAAGTACCCGCTGCGTTATGGTTAACCTTTAATGATACTTGTCTTTTCTTTGCAACAGCGGCTGCTAATTTTTTAACTTGACCATCAGTCAAATATATTTCTTTTACAATATATTTTGTCATCTTATATGACGATTATAGATTAAACTTGTACTGACATTTTACCTCCGACAGAGTCAATTGTAATAAATCTATCGCTTGTTACTAACGCATACACGTTTAACTGCGCTGCTGGATCTGGAGCTGCTCCTAGTGTCCAAGTAATTTCAATATCAGCTGTGCTGTCTACAGCTCGCTCGCTATGCTTACTAACATCAAAATAAAATATCGGATAAAGTGTATGAAATTCCTCTACTGATATCTGAGATCCGTCTCCAACATCTTGATATTTTTGCAGTGTGTCGAGTAAATACATGTAAGGTCTAGCAATGTTTTTATTAGCGTCATTTGCAAAATTGCATTCTATCGCTCATTCTGGATATTGCTTTGAATTTATTCTTGGGTATTTCCGTCTAACATCAGCGCTATCAAATATCGCATTATTTTGTTCCTGGTTGTTACGTCGCGCTTGTCTCTGAAATACAACAAATAATTGCCGTGGTTTTTGTTCATTTTGTGTCGTTGTAACTCGCCATGTGTAGTCGGTGGTATTCGGAACTGCAGTTTGATATATTCTATGTTGCTGAAAATAAATTCTGTTTGTGTGTTTTTCCAGCATATTATTTAATTCCGCCATTTTAGTAATAGACGGAGTTATTTTTGGCATCCATAGTGCAGGTTTGTTTATGACAAATTGTACATCGGCTCCACCTGACCTAAACAGGCAGTCGTTTTGTTCTGATCGATCTAAAATAAGAGTACGTTTAACTCCACGAAATACCTTATTATAGTCCCTGCAAAAACCAAATAATGTACTTAACGGCAGCATCATTGTAATTTGACGTGATCCTGCTGCAAGTGCCCATTTCCTAGTATAACCCTCATTGTAACGTACATTTCGAAATCCAATTGTGTTAATAATTAAATCTAACATTTGAATAGTAGTAGCAGCTGCAGCTGGTGGTTCTATACCAAGATTATTGCAAGCTGCAATAAGTGAAACTCTTGTAGCGTCTGCATTAACAGCTGCAGCTGGTTCGTCTATACCTAGCGCAGCAGCATTAGCAATAAGAAAATTTCTTACAATTACAAGATCTGCAGCAGCATCAGCTCCGTGTATTAAAATACCTTTTGAAATAAATTCATCTTTCACAGGAATTATTGCACCAGCTCCAGTATCTTTAAACCACGTCATATTAGTTGCAGTTGATTTGGAGTAATCATCGGAAAATGAAATGATATTTAAGATTGTACTTGCAACTTGTTAGTGATTTGAAATATCTTCGACAGTTTGACTGGCCATCTGATATTTAGCACTCCTAAATAAACACCAACCATCATTTATAAGAGCTACATCTGTTCCAGCTGCAATTGTGGCAGGTGCGGCAGGTGGAACAGCTACTGTCATAATCCGGCCACGAACCTCCAACATTGCTTTATGAGGAAGTAAAAATACGTCCTCGTCTCGAGTATGAAATGTTCTGGAGCCAGCCTTATTAGGTTCGTTAGAATTTTCATCGAGATATTCAACGTATTCGAATTCTGTTGCTGTGTCGTCTGTGTCATAAATTTCTGCTAAATCGAGATAATTTTTTACGGACATTTTTTAATTTATTAGGTTATACAAAATTATTTCGGTGTTGTTACTTTAGATATTAATTTTTGTATAATTTGTTCTTCTCGTGGTGATAAAAGTTTTTTTGTCGTTGTTATCATTGCTCGTTGAGTTTCTTTTGTTGGTGCGATTTCTGAAATAGCTTGTCTGATTGTCGGTATACCACGTTTTGAATCGCCTTTTATTTTATCAGCTATTTTTTGCCCCACGGCAGTTCCAGCAGCAGATGCTGCTCCAGTTGCAAACGCTTTTGATGCGTCAAGTGCAATTGGTGCAACTTTATGAGCTATTCCTGGAACATTTTCTATGATTTTAGCAAATATACTTCCCAAAAATCCTCCTACTATTTTTCTTCGATAAACTTTTTTTTGTTTCATTATATCTAAGGTTGCATAATTTTACTTCCAAATCTTTCAGAAAATATGTTTACTGTTCGCGTAGGTGTAAATAATAAGTAACAATTTCATTATTAAGATCTAACTGTCTTCCAGACTGATCTGTCAATTGCATATTTACTTCTGTTATTTGATTTTCAATGTTTAACGGATAATAAATAACTTGACGTGGACTAATTTGCATAAGAGATCCTGGTGGAACTTCTGGTGAAAAACAATATATCGTTCGTCCTTTACTACCTTTAGCTGAATAAGATCCAGATGCAATAGAGCAATTTACCAATATTGTGTTTACTTCAGTTATATTTACTGGATTTTCACCGTCATACGTTTTGGGATCATCAAAAGAATGATACGTACTATAATTAAATCCTATCAGTGGTGCAATACTTGTTTCCATCCAAATAGCAACTGTTATATTTTTTAATTTCACTCTGGCGCGTAACGTATTATAATTTGGTGTAAGTTCAAAACTATCAGCGATACCATCACTTTTTGTTATTAATTCTTTTATTGTTTTATTTAAATCAGTTATGTTGTAGGCTCCTTCTGGAATTTTAATTGGTATCCATTTTTTACGTATTGGAGAATGTGGATCATAAACAGCAAATGTAAGTTCATCGTTTACTCCAGTTTTTGCATTAGCCATAGCATGCCAACAAGTGCAGGAAATTAGTCCAATTTCATATTGTTTCTCACGATCTAGTTCTATTGGCGGAATATAATTTATAGAAAAATTTGCGCTATCTTTATCAGATTGGCTAGCGTCTAGTAATAATGTTGCTGACATTTTTAATATAAAATTGTTACACAAATTTATAAAATTAAATCGCCGCGATTATATCAAATCGTGATGTAAAGTTCCGTATTCGTCAGATGTTAATAAATTTTCTGATCTCAAATTATCAAGTTTGTCAATAATTTCATTGTCAATTTCAGCACCAACATTTCCAGCTTCTTTTGATGACATCAATAACATTAATCTGCCTATCATTTCAGTAACTGATGAAAATATTCTAACACCAGTCCCTGTGTTTTCCTTTTCTAAAAGTTTTACTCGATTTTTATCAATTACTTGAAAAAATTTCCTTTTAAAATCCCATCCCGAACCAGAAGCTTTTTTCTATTAGATTTTGCTGTTCTTCTAAACACTAAAGCAATAATACCATATCTCATTCTATCATAAAGTGGAATCATATTTTCCTTTTCTATAGCTGTTTTCAACTCATCTCTAGCAGCAATACCGTCGTCCACTATTACAGTTAAATCAGCAATAAATTTTTCAAATTCAGCCTCACCCCATTTATCTATATTATCAAGATCTTTTATATTATTTTTTCCTAAAAATTCATGGTATTCATTTTCTGTTATCTCGTTATTTGCTCGTTTTATAAACAATTGTCTTTGACTTTCAACATCCATAGACTCAAACGTCAACTCGCCAACTCTTTCTTGCTCCTTTTCAATATTTTTTTAAAAATTTTTCTGATAAATTTGTTAAAATATTTTTAATCTCTATCGTAGTCAAGCCTCCTAGTCTTTGTTCAAATTCTAGTGAATTATTAATTAGCCGATCAAGTTCAGTTTGTCTTGCAACTGGATCAGCGATATTTGCTACAAGTGCCTCAGCTAATCTTCTTTTTTCTTCTTCAGATATCTCAGTAATTCTTCCAACAGTTTCTTGTTGTTCGTTAATTAGTCCGAGTAAACCTTTTTCCTGTAGTCGCTTAAGTTCTTCTTCTGATAATGATTTAGTTTCAAGTTGTTTTCCAAGTAAAGCTTCAGTAACTGGCTTGAGAGCGGCGGCTGTTGTTTCTGCAGCAACCACTTGACCACGTCGTGCTTGTTGTACTTGCTGTTTAAATTTTGCCTGAGATTGCGCAACTTTTTTTTAGATTTTCTATATGTTTTCTGTACTTTGCTTGTCTTTCCATTAATTATATACTATTTTGTATAAAAATTATTGTAAATATTTTTCAATACAACATCGAAAGATTTTACTCGTATCATTTGTTAGTTTATCAAACAAAAAAAGTCGTATTTATTTGCCGTTGCTTTATGATATAATTCAATAAATTTATCTTATGTTACATCACCACATTGCTCGTTCGCGATATTTCTAACGTCAACATTGTCAAGTCCTGGAAATAATATAAAACAACCAGTATTTCGCCTAATAAATCTGTCAACATTATAAAAACCTTGGGCGAGATAAATAGAATTACATTTTTTATTTCGCGACAGTGAAAAATATGATCTTATTTTATTCATTTCTTCGTTGGTTAGCGGAATATCATCAAAAACAACTATCTTGTGTTCAGACGAATCAAGTTGATTAACTGGAATAAGTTCTTCTGGTTGTCTGATAATAAAAAAATCTTCGCCAGCCTCAAGATCATCACGAAGTTTGTCATTATAATTGTTAAGTAGCTCGTATTTATCTTGCTGCGGGTTAATCGTATAAATATAAACGTGATCGTAGTTAAAATTATCTCCTAGAAGTAAATTCATAAGCAAGTTTGTTTTCCCCGATCCAGTTCTTCCAACAATGAGATAATGACAATCTGGAAGTTCATTGTTATGTTTATGTTTCACCAAACGTTCTGTATCAAAATTTAATATCGATGATTTTGCCATTATTGTTATATAATTTTATGCTATATAAAAATTGTCAAACGATAAATAAATAATGAGCTATTATACAAAATTTGGAACATTAGTAGGAGATTCATCAGCTGAAAGTACAACAATAACAGATGGTAAGGTTGATTTATCAGGCTATCTAAAAAAATCCGGCGACACAATGACAAGAAACCTGTTTATGTCAAATCAACGAGTACTAGAATTAGAAACAGATTATCTGCCAATTAATGTCATTAATACACAAGCTGTCAGTTATGCGCAACTTAAATTAGTTAACAATAATAAACTAGATAAATCTGGTGGAACATTAAGCGGTAACTTAGATATGTCAGGAAAAAAATTTATAAATTTGGAGACCAGGTATCCACCAGCAAACTTAAATCAAACTCAAGCAGTAAGTTATTTACAGTTAAAGTATGTTGATGAATGAATTTTTTGGAAGTCCAGCGGTTGTAGATATTAAACTTGCTGACATTAACACAAAACTAAACGATATTGTTAGCGGAATTCCTAATATCATTGAAAAAACGAATCTAGTAACAGAGTTACTTACTAAAATTCCACACAAACAAATTAAAAATATCGTGTACACAGCAGCATCAGGATCATCAACATGGACATTGCAACATGACACTCTCGAATATACTGCAGAAGTAACTGGGTTATACAGGCTAACCATGTACAGTTCAGAAATTAATGCGGCTACTTCATCATCACCGAATGTATATTTTAATCCTCTACTGAGGTTGCTAAGAAAGAACATCAAAGAAACATTTACGTTACGATCAAGGGAAATACCCCCTTTACATTATTTTTGGTGTATAGAATTTGTAGCTGATTTTACTGATTTACTTACAGAATAAAAATCTGTAAACATATATTATATAAATGAAAAAACATAGTTGATTTCAATCATATTTCAGAAAAAATTCCAAAACAAGATGTGGATGCTCTAATGCAATATTACAAATATTATCATAAAAAACTTTGGTGCGTAAAAAAATGTTACAAATACTATAACAGAATACTTCGAGTGATATCATATTTGCCACTGTTAATGACTAGCTCTGATATAATTTCAAGTGGAGCATCATTAAATCCGATTTTGTTAATAATATCTGGTGTCGGTGTTTCTCTTGCAACAGCGTGTAAAAAAATTGAGCCTCATCTTGCGACTAAAAAAAATGCTTGTAAAACAGCAAGTATCACCTATAAAAAATTACTTGATCAAATACAATCTTATTTGCAGGGTATAAAATATGATATGGACGATTTAATACGCGAGTTCTGTATTATTGACAGTATGTTAACATATTCTGCCAATGAGAGTCAGCAGATATGAAAAAGATTATCATAAAATATGGGTTACAACAGTAGATGTTTAATTTTGTATAGCTTTAGTAATATCCTTATCAAATAAAATATCAACCATATTGTCAATAAATGTCATCACATCATCTGCCCAACCCGCTATTCTCATATCATTTTCAGTCGTGAATAACCATACTGACCCATATTTTAGTGATATATGATATCCAGCTTTTTTAATGCAATCGCTTATTATTTTAGTTTCTATACCAGTATAACTTGAGGCTGATTTGATAGAATTAAATCTCTTATAAAATTTATTTGTCAGATTAAATCCAACATGTCTCTTTGATTGACAGAAGGACATTATATATAATATTTCATTTGTTTAATATGAAATTTTGTCTATAGTTAATAGTAGTATACATAATTGAGTTGTTCCTATCTCAGAGACCCCCTACCCCAACAAAACAAATTTTGTCAGAAATATGTTAGAAAAGTCTTATCATATGAGAGTCATCATTTTGAGCTAAAAAAAGCTGCTGACAAAAATGTTAACGTATAACGTTTTGGGGGGTAGGGGCGTCTCTGAGAAAGGAACCTCAAATTATGTACACTACTACTACTACTGGTGTCGTTAGGTTTGCTCGTCATGTATGCAATTCAGTGTTAATGTACTGAAGCTCTGTAGATTCTGCACTTAATTTAGATTACATACATATCTTACCGCTGACTTTCTTCGCTTATGATCCACCATGTCTAATGAAGGAAAGTGGTGTCTAAATTGATCTATAGTAGTAACATTGGTAAAACCCAGTGCTCGTGCTATTTCTTGAATAGGTCCTTGCCCTGATGCTAAGACATGCTTATCGTGAAACTGTTTAAACATCCTCAATGGACTGTGTGACATCACAACCTGGTCTTCATGAACCTGTGAAAAAATAAAATGAAATTTTTGCATTTGTTTTGTAAACATCCTTACAGATAGAATGGCATATTATGCCATAATGGACTGACCGTGGAGATGCAAACATGACAATGAAGTATTTACGTGCCTGATGAAGCCCAAGGGGGTAGGGTCGAGAATCCCAGTTTGCATTTTAAAGGTATAGTAATATGGAATTTAGCCTCTAATCTGAGTTCTGCCAACACCAACTGATCCATTGGAAAAACAGAAAAACAACAGAGAATACTACTTTGACATCTACTCGTATATGTTGGTTTACTATCGTTTAAGTCTGAACACCATGCTTCTTACCTTAATATCAAGAAGTTGTGATAACTGTTGGGCCTTTCTTTGTCGTAGTGTATTTCCAGCATTGGTCACAAATAATACTGGGACACGAAATTTTCCATTTCTGTCAACTAGTTTGCAGAATGCTTCTCTGGCAGATGGAAGGACAGTTTTGCCACGACATATCACTCCATCAATGTCAAATAGGAAACCGAAATCCATGTCACTTCTAGCTGCCTGAAAAAGGATAAATAACATAGATACAAGAAAGCATGATCTTAGATACCATTAGAACTGGATAGGCTAAAGGTACACCATTAGGACTGGACAGGGTGTAGGCCAATAAATCAGACCCTCACCCATCACGATACTGATATTCAGTTAAGGGGCTGATATCACCTATTCATTAAAAACTGCAAATATTTGCAGCCAATTTTGGCTGCAAACATCGGTGCACATTTTATATACTTACCGGTATTTCTCATGACTGTGGAGTTACCATTGGCTGAAGGATTCTTTTAGTGACATGAACATTGTTTCCAGAGCAAATCCCATGTTTAGTGACTTGTAAATCCATGTGGAATAGCAAAACCATCTGTTTTGTGGCCATTTGAATTTTGCGCTAGATATGGCTGTTACGATCTACCGGTATGTGTCTAAAGTGTACGCAGATTGTTCCGAAAAGATTTGCATGCAGCAAAATTGCACATTTTAATGAATAGGTGACATCAGACCCACATATCATCCATCAGTATCAACACCGATTTGGGGGGTTGATTTGTCAGCCTATATAGGGTGTAGGTACACTATTGGGCAGAAAAAAATAAATCCAAAAACTTACAAAGACATAATAACTGACTGCTGAATTTTCATCCGAACACTTTTTAAACTGAGTCTCTCAAAAGGGCTTGACACTCTACTGTTCAAGACAATTCCTGGAATTCTAGATAAGACCATTTCTTCTTTTCAACGGCTGAGTGTTGAAACCAACTCTGATATTCTTTAATGATAACATTTTAAAATTAATTGCTGTGGTGGCTATATTGGATGTCTATGGGACACCATTTTCATCTACGACCAACTAAATATCATAAGATATATTTTGTTGAAAACCCTATGCTGACTTGTCCATTAGTTCTGGAGGAGTAGCATTAAGATTTTCAAGATGGCCACAATGGTGATCTGTTGGATGTCAGATTGGCATCACTTTCATTCAGGATCAACTAGATGCCATAAAGTCTTCTGGTGAAAACCAGACATCGATATGACTTTCCATTTAGGTAGAGTAGTGACAAGAAGACTTTCACCACTGCTGCCATGGCAGTCATATCTGAGGATAGATCCCAACCATTTTCATTCAGGATCAAATAGATACCATAAATGGTCTTTTAGTGAAAGCTCCATCTTGATATGCCTTTCCATTTAGGATGAAGAATTCGAAATGATTTTCTAGAAGGCACCAATTTCACTGAGTACCAACTAAACATCCTAAGAAGTTTTCTGGTTAAAAACCAATGCTGACGTGACTTTCCATCTAGTAGTAGCGACAAGAAGACTTTCAAGATGGACACTTTTCAAGATGACCATTTTGGACATCAGCACAATTTTTATTTAATAACAACCAGACACCATCAGAGGTATTCTGGTGAAAACACATTCCAATATAACTTTCTGTTCAGGATGAGTAGCAATCATAAGATTTTTGAAGAGGCCTGATCTGACGGCCATACTGGACATCGTATTGGCACAATTTTCATTTAGGACCAAACAGACATCATAAAAAGTATTTTAGTGATGACCCTACGTTAATACAACAATCCATTCAGGCGCATATGCAATAACAAGATTGGCAAGATGGCTACTGCAGTAGTCATTTTGGATGTCTGAGCAGAACCATTTTAATTTAGGGCCAATAAGACATCATGAGAAGCCTTCTGATGAAAAGCCCATGTTGATTTGACTTTCTGTTCAGGAGGAGTAGCAATGACAAACTTGTACTAATGGATGAATGGACAGACCCTGGATGATGGACAACAGGCCATCCCATATCATCTTCTGGTATATGACCGGCAGAGCTTTAAAAAAGAGCAGGAGTTGTGTCATCTAGTGCAGATGTATGTGTATCCATCCATCTATCCCCCATCTCTGGTTAATGGTAATGTACTGTATCTCCTGCTACAATGTTAATATACAGACTTGAAACTTTGGGATGTGACTGTGGCTGTTCTGTAGACATTCACAACAATTTTAAAAAAATTTAATACAAGCCCTGGCGAAAGCAATAGGGAGTGGGAAACTATGTCAGTGAACTTGTTCATGCACTTCTCTCCAGTGGCTGAATTTCTTTCTGTGCTGGGTTTTCTTGACAAAAGCCAGGTGTTAAGAAAAACTCTGTATGAACATGGATGGAAGACCTGCCTTCTCAGCTGCTTGATCAGATTGGGAAATACACTGATCTCTTTGGAGACATCTACTGCATGTTCCAATTTGTTGTTGACCCAAGATTTGTCACATCCTGAATTATCTTAAAGTTCTGATCCCTTATTTTTTTCAATCACAGTAGCAATTATCTCTGGGGAAGGATAACAGTAACCAAGATCCCATCCAAACTGAACAACAGAGCATCCACTGGGGGTGGGTGGGTGGTGCATTATGCTATGGCATATCAGAATCTTTATTGTTTGAAGACTGACTGAGACTGACTTGATGGTTAAGTGAGTACACATGTAACTTAATATAAATTTACAATTTCATACTACAATGAAGATGCTACTAAGCGTATCCAAATAAAACCAATTTTGCAGTATACTTCTTATCCACACAGTGGCAATTTGAAGTCGCACTTTGCTAAATAACATTAACTTTTCTCACTCAGGTGGCTACTGTTTTTTGACCTGCCAATGTATTTCCAGAACACTCAAATAAAATGGGAGAATTAGTACCATATATACTCTCTTACAAGTCGAGTCAAATTGCAAACAACAAAGATTCTGATCTGCCATTATAGCATAATGTGCCTGAAGACCAGGGTGTATGTCATTTGTTTTACTGACTACTCCTAACAAACTGCACAGACACAGACCTGCTGGAACATTATGCGATGACAGGTCTGGGTCTGCAGTTGGACTCAACTTATAAGCAAGTATATATGGCAAGCATCTTAAAAATGACTAATAACATTGCCAGTGAATGAAATTAAATCCAGACTAGACACAACATTCAGAAAATGTCTAATTTTTAAAAAAAAATTGTTTGTGGTTGAAACAATCTCTCTCATCAGCAGGCAAAATACAGGATCTGTCAAGTCACGGAAAAGAAGCTATTTTTCTTGTAGGCCTTAAATGTAAAATTTTCTTAACCTCTTAATTTAAAATAAACTATTGCAATAATCTAATTGTTTGCAGATATCTTGCCATTTCAAGAAAAAAGTAATAAACTGGAGCAGACAAACTGACATCTTTGCTAGCCAAGGTTCCAATAACCCTATCTACACCTTGGCGGATCGAACAGCTATATCGGTGCTTTGTCCTAGCGACATCTATTGGATTTCATGTGTTACCTCCCTTAGTATGTAATGCCAACTAACCAACAGCATGGTGCATTGTACATCGGCCAAAAACAGTGGTGGCAATTGACCTAAACAGGATACTTTGTAAGTTTAACATCAAAAGTATGACTATGTACCAGAGGGAAGCCATTACAGGTCTATTTGAGTGAAAGATATTTGTGCAAACATGGAAAGGCACTGGAAAAGTGCTTATTTATCAGTCCATTCAAGTTGCATGCTCCCCTTGTCTCGATCACATAGGAACAGTGTTCAAATTTGAACAACTTAATTTTGATTGGATGCGGTGGCTTGCTACCGTATCCAATCAAATTCACAGACCCAAAGCACAGAAATATCTGCTCGATATGCCAAGGTGTAGATAGGGTTATCAGAACCTTGGCTATCGAAGATAACAAACTGATAAATCACACACTTTCATGACAATGTACCTACAACATTCATCTGAGGGATTTGTTTTATTTCAATAAGTGCATTACCTTTTACATTTTATACTTAATTATCGTAGAAGTGATAAGTATTTCAAGCTGTTCCACTGATCTAGAAATGAGATTGCAAAGTACATCTGTGGCTGTACAAATCGGTACAAAAACTGGTTGATCTAAAAATAATGTTCAGCTGATATTATCCATCAAATAAATTAATTAGCTTCACACAATTTTCTTACATGCATTCAAATTTTAAGTCGTTCATGAGATGTACAAGTAGTAAAATAAATCTTTCATTAAGGCCCAAAACAGATGTGTGTTTCCTACTGAACTGGTTTTAAAATTAGGATAGGTATGGGGTTTTTTTTATATAAAAAAAAACATGATATACATTATAATGATTAGTATATACTATCCTATGAACTTCAAGTACTGAGCAAAACCAGATCAATCAGATGCACAAATCAATTTTGGGAATTTTAAAAATATCTTTAGTTTACCCCAGGGGGAAAAAGTGCTAGGGTCAACAAGAAAAACAGGGATGATTGGCTGACCATAAAAACACATATTTTTGTTTGCCTAATTCCCCTCATTTGTCTTGTATTGCACATGTCCAAATTCAGCACAAGCTAAAGCAAAGAAAATGCGCAAGTAATTTAAATGTCAAAATTTGTCCATTTTGGGATCCAAGATAAGAACTGGTTAATGACAAAAAATGGTGGGATATGAGTGTAATTTCCAGACTTTTTTTTTACATTAAACAGGGAGCTTTCTGTCATTTCCATTTTTATTTCACAAGCCATTGTACATTGTTTACACTTGAGTAAAAAGAAATCTTTTACCACAAGAATACAGTTTTCACATTTTGAATGTCAAAACATCATGCATAAACAATATCAGAAGTCAAATTAATGGGGCTTCTGATATAAATGAATATTTACAAATTGTATGCAAATAATTTACTACAGATGTATTCATGAAGAACTTTTTATATATATTCAATGTGTGCAAACATGTTCATTTTAAGTAACGACTTAAACTTCATCAATTTCTATTATGGCAGATTTGGTCAATATAAAACTGCAACCAGGACAAACTCTGGATGTTCTGTGTATTTTATATGATGAAAGTACAGTTTAATTCCATGTGATTGTTTAAATATATTAAATTCATGGATTGTGGAGAACACTTTGATCTGTTGTAATGGATGTTGTTATTGAACACTGGAACAGTGTCTGAGGTCTTTGTTTGACACGTTTCATAGCGTCTGACCGGTACATTGCATTTCAGGCTTCTAACTAGCCTAATGCTTCCTTGTACCGTTTTCTAAATAACTCATTTTATGCCATTATATACGTGGGCGATGAGTGTATTCCCCATATAAGGAACATACAGGTACAAGAACCACATCTAAATTTCCCAAACAGCAATTACCAAATTGCTATGTCAATGTTTTATGTCGTCTCTGTATCGAAATGTAAACATTCTTCTCTGATAAAAAGTGATAACCATTTAAAAGAAAGAGTTTTCTTAGTTATTTCCAAGTTTACTTTAAACAACACTCTCTTAATTCAAAAAAGTACATGGAAACCACTCAAAAAGTAACTGTGTGTATCTTATGACCGACTGGAGTACCGTATACGAAAGTCGACGAATATTACAAAAAATCTATCATGAACAACGGAAAATGCCGTCAACTGCATGAAATCGAATGAGCTCTTGATGCAAGGAAAGATAGCCTCTGGATGTTTGTTTCTTTGCTTGTTTTTGAAAAAGTACTATTGCATTATGATTTTATTTAACACAGCTCGATAAGGTTATTCTAACATTCACTGACATAAATCAGCTGATTATTGTAAAAGAATACTACAAGTGCATTCAAATTTTGAAGGTGAAGGTCGAATTTCATGTAGTCGCTGAATTTTAAATGGAGTTGTAAATTAAAACGAAATTACTTTACCTTTCCATGAATACCTTTCCTTTGTAACGTGTTAAAACTCAAATTCTGAGAAGAAAACAATTTCAACAGAGATCGTTTAAAGTGAGTAGATGAACTGGACTTGATCAAAGTGCCTGTAGTCGCCATTTTCTTTTTTGGCGTCCTTGGCCTTGTACGAAGGCGTGTCCAGAACTGACCAATTAAATAACATTATTATATGCGTCAATGGATGATATTAGTAGCCATGTTTGTCATATATTAGCTTATATACACGCCACACTGAACACACACCGTTATTATTACATTAGCTTCGAGATTTTCAACGAGTCTCATTATAAAATAAGAATGAAATAAAACATTTTCCCTTTCACTGAAAGAAGTTTGTCCCTATTGGTACGACTTTATGGTCTTAACCAAGTAACAGAAAAGAGCAAAAACCAAAAAGTTGTGGAAAATTCAACAAATATTTAATTTCCCTAGAATACAAAGTGAAAATTAAAATTAACTTTCAGTAATGCGAATTAATCCAAATAGTCCGAAAAGATTTATCACAAGTCCAAATGTATAAAGTTCCTACTGAATTCCAGTAGTATTTCGAATGAGTTCCAATATTGAATGTGTTGACATGACTATTGTCTCGAATATGCTAATGTGCCAATGGCCTGGAGTGTGCCGATGTGCTAACAGTCTTTTGATGTATTACAATAATATAATCCAAAAATGTTGTCTGAAATCACGATAATTCCAAATTAATGTTCCAGTCCACGAATTTAATAAATGAGCACTTCGTATTTCCAGTGAATAATTTTTAGATTAAGTAATTCCACCCAAATGAAACAATGAACACGGCAATGAGACTGATTCTGCCCCAGGTGTTAAACGTAGGAATGAATAATTTCTCAAGTTAACGGCATTATCTAAAAAGTTAAGACACAAAAGTAGAACCAGGATGTGGGTCAAACGTTCATTTATAGAATATTCTAAGTTGTCAACAAGATAAGGTCTGTTACTAAAGTTATAATAAAGGACACAGGAAATATCAGTTAGACCAGATTTATCATCTGGGAATTCCAATATCCTAGACCAAGATTAAGATAAACATATTTACTTCTATTGATAATGATCCTAATATTTAGTCCATACTCATAGAGAAACATTAACTATGTATTGTTTGCTTACAAAATAAACGTTACTGGTCTGGTACACAATGAACTTAATTTTGGACAAGGTCAAGTCCAAAATACAATTATTCATAACTTATAATCATGGAGAAAAAAAACCCTAACAGATACAAATTAAATATGCATAACACTATCCAAGTACTTCAGTGATTTCAATAAAAGTTATTCTGAACTCGTGGATTTGGCAAATCTTTCAACTCTCATATCTAACGACAGAAAGAAGCAGAAGTATTTCTTGAACAATAGCAAGAAGAGAACAAAAAGAAAGCAGGAAGAAGTACGAAGAGAAGCTTTGAATTGTAAAGGACACAAGGAAGGGAGTAAAAAAAAAAAAAAAAAAAAAATGCGCTGTGTGTGCTTTAAGATATTCAGGCGGAGTTACAGTATCTGAGACAAATCTATCCGACTTCTGAAAAAGAGACATCCACATGCCAAAATTTCTAAACTATCACTCCCACTGCCACTGACATGTCAGGAGCAGCTGCATCAGTTACTACTACCACTACTACAGCAACAGGAGAAGGAGTAGGACATTGCCGTCAAAAGGGAAGAAGACAGTTGAAGCTGATGATGTCAAGTACATAAGTGTTTTTCTTTTTAAATTAACAAAATAAAAAAATCTAAACACACCAATGCTCATTTTCATCTCTCTCTCTCTCTCTCTCTCTCTCTCTCTCTCTCTCTCTCTCTCTCAGAAAATTATACTTAAATCCCTTTCCCATCACTCAATAGTATGCGTGTTTGAGAGCTTTTAAATTGCCTATGCATACGAAAAGAAAAACTCAAAACAAAGGTACACTTACGTTTAATTTTTCTTTGGCATATTCTCATATGTGTCTGAATCACTATGAAGTTGTAAAAGACGTCACAAAAGTCCATTTTCTTCTTCTTCCTTTCACTGTCGGTCCCTGTTTTTGCACTTCTTGACTGGCATGAGTTGTTCCTTTCTCCTACCAGAAAGAGAAGTACTGTTGCTAAGACGAGCATATTCTCCATAAATCAATGCCTCTCGGTGATGGCGTCTCCTGCATTTTCTACTTGTTTGTTCACGATGATGCCTGCAAAACCCGATTCAACACTAGTATTTCCTAATGTGGTGAAAGCATGGAAGCCCATTTCTAAATGAACTTCTACTTCTCCGGCGGCGACCACATCTTCTTCTTTAGCGACGTTTGCTTCATGAAGAATAAAAACAAGATTACCACACCTAAAACAAAAGTACAAGATATAACAGGTGCATTACGAAGTATACTGGAGTTATTCAAACAAGAACTGTCCTCCTGAAAGAAAAAAAGAAAGAAATGCCACCAAGAAGTGCTCACCATCACCACTCTCCTCGTCATCTCAAGAAACATCCTTCCAGAGAGAGAGAGAGAGAGAGAGAGAGAGAGAGAGAGAGAGAGAGAGAGAGAGAGAGAGAGAGAGAGAGAGAGAGAGAGAGACTCACTCCTCGTTTAGCTAAACATTGGGATGTATTGTATCACTACTGACTAAATCCATTTCTACGAAAACTGTTTTAATGTTTTGAAAGGAACGGTACCTTTGTCCATGATACAGAAACAACGATTAGGAAAATATTAGAATGTTCTTCGCCAAATTGTGAATGAAATAATACACATCAATCAAAATAAAACAATACTGGTTCAACGAGGAGGATTTCTGCTGATATGGCCCTTACTAAGAGTTGCTGCTCCTTTGTTGGGATCGATTGTTGGTCCACTGTAAGGAGTCATCAAATAACGTGGAAAAAAAAGAATATGAAAAGGATGCCCTTTTCTGGAAAGACATCACACTTGTACCTTTTACTCATTTTAGTTCCATTCAAATGATGGATGGAACTCCATCCTTGGTACGAAAAATGGATAGCTCATTTACCTCCGAATCCGAATCTCACCGAGATGTTACAGTTGCAGCATGAATCACAATCGTTGATAGATCGAAACGATTTACCATAAACAGAAAAATCGCAATGGTACGGACAAGTATTGCAACGTCTTCAACACTTTTGTGAGAAAGCTTTAGACGAAACAACTAGATCTGCTCTGAGAGATTTCCAGATGATCATGAAAAGCGAACCAGAAACCAACAATACCGACATAGTCACGGGGATGGAAGAAGAAGAAGACACGCGAGAACAACAACAACAACAACAACAACAACAACAACAACAATAATAATAATAATAATAATAATAATAATAATAATAATAATACTTTATGAAGTAATTTAGGCCACCGGCCCATATTACAAAATACAAGGTAATATGTTGTGCGCCATGGTGTATAGTAATTGAATGTGGTGTTCATACCACATTAATACATACATAATTTCCTATAAATAATCAGTGCATAAAATTATAAAGGTGTTAGTACTAATAAGTATATCATTCACCATTCGTATGAGTTATCAAAGATTGTCCTAGACGAAAAGCCACACTGATATAGTAAGAAAGACATCTTATATTTAATATATTACAATTTTATTTATGAGGGATACACATTTTTCTACAGACGGAGAAGATAATAAACTTCATTAAAATATTTCTTTTTTAAATGGTAATAAGCTGGACAAACACAATTTATTATCTTTGAATACAAAGTGAAAAGTTTTTAAAAAGTACTGTATTTTGAATTAAACCCAAATAGTCCTAAATGTTTTATTGAGCAAGAATGAATTCTAATCTTGAATGTGCTGATGTACCAATAGCTTGGAATAGTGTTGATGTATCACAACAACAAAACGAGTACTTTGTGAGCTAAAACAAATAAATACAAATTGCCTTAAATTTAATGAATGTAATTATGTTTAGCACATTTTTAGAAGAAATTATAAATTATAAATCACATTACAAAGAAAATTAAATTATGTAATTCAAAATTCTTTTCCTACGTTAATACCGAATATATTTCATCGTGTGGTACCAAAAACGGTATTTTAAAGAATGACAAAGCCTCGAGTTTATATATATATATATATATATATATATATATATATATATATATATATATATATATATATATATATATATATATATATATATATATATATATATATAATGATATTTTTATTATATACCAAACGTGCTTCAAAATCGAAGTTTAGAAGACTACAATGAATTGCATAACAAACACAAAGAAATTGGAATTCATCTTCTAAAAAAATAAACATTATTTTTCCGGCATAATTCACAGTACCTATTATTTTTCTGAATCCTACTATGCCTACCTTTCTCTATTTATGGCATATACGCTGAGCACTAAATTTAGCAAGTAGCTTCCTAAAGTATGATTATCCACATGATAGCTATTTTTCCGGTTCTAATTCAGTTGTATACATATAATACTCACATTTATTCAGTTTTATATATATTATAATACTCAGATTTATTCAGTTTTATACATATTATAATACTCAGATTTATGTGAATCCTTAATATCACTTTGACAGTTTTGGAGTGCCGAATCATTAATTCTTTGCGAAATAGTGAAAAAAATTGTTTTTTGTCTCCAGCATCTTCATTTAGCCAGACAAACTCAAAACCGAAGCGAAATAACCTGTCTTTAATTTTGATAGCCCAGTGACACGGTTGGTTTCATCTTATCTTTTCAACATTAAATAGCATTGGCTAGGTAGCGAGTTGAAGGCACTGTTACAATCTTCACTTTGTATTTAATACCTCCCAAAAATACTAGGTACAAAGTGGGTATCTTCCGCACTTCCCCAACACAATCATATTGTTGGTAGTTTTAGTAACACCTAAATGCTGTTTGCAAAAGTTTTATTGCACAATTTCAATATCTCTACTTAAATTCATAACCCACAATTTCTGACCCGTAGCAAGTAATTGGTCTTGTCATTGAATCAAAACTTTCAAAACCACCATCAGCACTAAACTAGCCAAATCGTTTTTGATAATTCAAAATCTTTGAAGTTGCTTTCTTTGCCTGAGCTGCTTGTGACTGCTTAGCTTTTGTCCAGACCAACTTTGGGGTTAAAAATAGACCCATATACTTGTAGTACGGAACACACTTAGTACGTCTTTCTTTGAAAAACCAAACCTCCTTTTGCTTGAGATACCTTCCATTTCTGAAAACAATGATTTAAGTTTAATTGAGATTGACCATCATACCAGTTTTATCACAGAAACGTTCAACAACATTTATTTAGTTCCGAAGGAGCTTTACTGTATCAGTGCTATTAGCAACATCATCAGCGTAAAGTATTGCAAAAAGATCGTCAATATCTTTTGAGTTAAATACACCTCTGTTGCATTCGAGCTTAAGCTGTGTAATCAAATCGTTAATAAAACGGGAAAACATGATAGATGTCAAAACACAACCTTGCCTTGTACCTGATGTAGATTCGAAGTACGTAGTTAAGCCATTAGGTGTTCGGACACAGCATTTCAGGTTTTTATACATATCAGTTAAAATGTTTATTATTTTACCATTCACACCCTTACGTATTAATGACGACCATAATTTATCTTACTGTATTTTATCAAAAGCTTTTGTTAAAATCGACAAAAGGCAATACAATCTTCCTTTTCTTCTAGAGATATATTTTTGAGCTAAAGCCTAAATATTAAACATATTATTGCATGCAGAGTATTTTTTCCTAAATCCTGCTGGTGCTTCATCTATTAGCCCATTGTCTTCTACCCACGTGTATATACGAGTATTCAATATATCAGTAAAGACTTGGCACAGAGTATCAGTTAGGGAGATACCGCTGTAATTGTTTGGATTGCTCATGTCACCACATTTACATATGGGACAGATAATGCTGTTCTCACACTGTTGAGGAAAATAGCCGGATTCAAAGATTTTGTTAAATGGATCGTTAATGAATGGTAAGATCATTTCATTCGTGCACTGATAAAATCGAGTAGGTATTACGTCAGGTCCAAGGGTTTTGTTTTTGATTTTAAGAAAACTTCTCATAGCTTCATCGTTTGTAACAGGAATATTTTAGTCATCATCTTGTAAATGAGGTAGTTCTTCACTAACAATATTGTCAGAGTCATCTAACTCGGACACAGGCTTTTTCAAGAAAGATTTCAAGTATTCATATCAGTTTAGGGGAGATACGTTCCACTTCATCATGAGAATAATGCGTTTCCCGTTTCAAAAGATGCCAAAATTGGTAAGAGTTTCTCCTCGCTTGAATTAATTTATTCATTTGGGGCCCTTTGTTATATCTTTTCATGGGTTCAATTATTGATTTAAGCGCCATTTATGCTCTCTATCAAACTTAAGGTCAGTTTCAGTACTTGAGAATCTCAAGCATTTTAAACAGTAGATTGTATCATATTTTGCCTTACTGCATTTTTAATCTCACCAAGGTGGTTGTTTTGTTATCACATTAGGAGCGTTGCCTCTTGTCTGAAAACTCGGACCTATATTCTGATATAATTTAACTAATATTCTAAGGGAGAAGTGAATATCAGTTTCAAGATATTTGAAAAGGTTATTCTTTGTGTCTTCGTAGGCTGTGCTAAACATTCTAACAAATGATTGGATATTGTCTTCAGCAAGACGAAAATATTCCCAGAGTACAATTATCAATATTAGTTTTTCACTTCATCCAAATAAGTTTGATGATCATTAATTTTCATTGTTTGGACAAACCTACCTTCATTTCTCACATACTGACAGTCTAAGTGGACAATATAGAAGAAAGTTTGTAGATTCACCGCGAGTCCCCACTCCAAGACTGGTGATACAACTAATCATATAATCAGTTACACTGCAACCATTCTCTACTAGCATATAAGAAAAATACAAAAGCTTGGGTCAAAACGATTACATGGATGCCTTGAGCAGAAAAAGAAAAGAATGGAAGACAGAAGTGGAAACAGACATAAAAAGTCACCACTGGACAAGCGATTCAAGCTCCTATTCCTTGTCCGACACGGTAAGCCTCGTCCAAGCCAATACCACGCGAATCAGAGAAGCTAGTATCGAACAGTGGTCCACATATTGAGGAGTAGCCATGAGAACAACTGACCCCATCACGGAGACACTTCTAACTAGCATTTACTACAATCCTGCTCATGCTGCTGGTTGCAGAGGAGTCCAAAAATTATATCGTGCTGCTAAAGTAGTAGGTCAAAAGGAGGATTTTGGCTCAGAGACTCATTTCTCTAAATGGTTCTGGACCAGGACCCACATTCTCTCCAACTTTTTCAGACCACCACGACCCCTGTCCAGAAGGACCACCGTCAGGTTGGAGGCAAAGACGATTTTATTTTTAAAGTTTAGACAAAATTTTATTTTGAAGTGCTTTGCACTTTGGGATTATTATAAAGTTTAGACAAAATTTCATACCCTATCATCGCCATAGTTTTTTTGATATTTTTTTTCACACCTGCTAACTCTCATCGGGAGAATATCTGTTAACATTCTGTCAATAATACGAAACTGGCGTATTAAATAGTCCATATCATATTTTACACCTCGCAAATAAGATCGTATCTGATCAAGTAATTTTTTTATAAGTGATACTTGCTGTTTTACAAGCATTTTTTTTAGTCTCAGGTCGAGGCTCAGTTTTTTACACGCTGATGCAAGAGAAACACCAACACCTGATATTATTAAAAAAAACGGGTTTAATGATGCTTCACTTGAGATTATACCACAGCAAGACATCAGCAGTGGTAAATATGATATTAACCGAAGTATTTTGCTATAATACTTGTAACATTGTTTTACACACCAAAAGCTTTTATGATAAAATTTGTAATATTGCATTAGTGCGTCCACATCTTGTTTTGGAATTTCCTCTGAAATATGATTGAAATGGATGATCTGTTTTTCATTATACAATATTTGTTTACAATTTTTATGCAATATTAAAACTTCTAGTACCAAAAATCAAATCAAGAAACTCACGGAACTTATCATTGTTAGGATCAGCTATAAAATCTCTATACTTATCATAAACATCTGACAAAACATCACTGTATCGTTTATCTGTTAATACCTCATTTTTCTTTAACCAACTGTAGGAATCAAACGTGTTTTCTACTTCACGTTCAAACAAATCTGTTTTATTTACCAAATTACCGTATTCTCTTTCTGTTTCATCAATAAATCCTAGTACCAAACTTATTTGATCCAACGTAAGATTTTTGAGAACAAGATGTTGTGTGATAATTGCGTATGCGACTATGAAATTTTTTAGCATTAATTTTCGGGGTCTGCCTCGTTCAATTGTGAGAAGACCAATAACAGAAGCTACTTTTAACATTGAATCTTCGTATGGTTTCGTGAGTATTTTCTCAACTTCAGTGTAAAAGTTTCGTAATGACAATTGTCAGAACGTTGGAGCGATGGAAGTGGAAAATCATCATCATCTTCTTCACTGATGTCGTAGTAAGAATCAATCTTTTCTTCCAACCTTGCTGATTTGATTTCTTCAAAAACCTTTTCTCGCTCAACATCACTGAAATTATCAATTTCCTCGTTAAGATTTCTAATTATCGCTAGAGATTCGTTAACAATAATTGGATCAAATTTAGGCTTTTCACGTATCATTGGTAAAATTGCGTTCGAGTACGCCCTGATTATTAACTCCGCATCTGATGATGTACTAGCAATTTTAAGTAGGGTTTGTTTGTAGTACATACCGAGATGCTTAAAAATTTCTCGTTTTGAAAAACTATCGTGTAACTTTCTATTTCTCATTAATTTACTTTTTTAGCTTCCGCTAGTTTGTTAAGACGATCATGACTGTCGTTTATTCGTCTGTCTTCCTGTGGTCTTCCACTATAAGCTTGATCTTTTATTAGATTCGATTGAATTATTGTATCTATATTTTCCTTGTCAAGATCAAGCAATATTTTTTTTATCAGGATTTCAACTTGCACTTGTTCTTCACGGCAATCATCCGGATGACAGTATTTGTTTATAATATCAAAGTATTTTATTGCATCTTTTAATTGTGGCCCTCGCATATGCATAACACGAACAAAATTATTTTCACTTTCTGATAATTGGCTTGCTGGATCATTTATCGAATTAAGGTTATTTATTCTCATACTATTGATTTTATTGATAGCTTGTGATTTATTGCTATCATCCGATGTAATGAAATATATGTTGGGGTTAAAAATAAAATTCTCTTGCAACGCTTATGATTGCTAGTTCAGACATTATTTTACAACGTTAGATAAAATTTAATCATCGAGTCTGTATATTTGAAATGCTGTCAATCCTGGAAACGGACTTTCAGCTTCGACAACATAAATTCGAAAATGAAGGTGCTTGTTAACAATATTCGCAGTTGGAATTGTAAAGTATTGCGTTGTTGAAATATACGTCTTTGCTGTACTATACAATGTTGTCCAGTTAATATCATCGTTTGATCCTTCCAATTGCCAATCATAAATTCGCCCAATGCTAGAGTTTAATCGGCCGCGCAAATGAAATTGCCAAACAGCAACTGCAACGGGACATTTGATTTTAATCCAAAAGTCTTTGGTTTCCCCGTTAGTTGTCCATTCTTGTACATAATCAACGGCGAAAACGTGATGAGGATAATTTTCAGAATAATATGATGATGCGCTTACCTCAAATCCAGCTCGGTTATAGGCTGCCTTAAAAAGTGTTGGAATATACTCAACATTGTTTTTGGTTTGTTTTACACCATTAGATAAACTATCAAAATAACTGGACCATATGATGTTGTTATTTTATATGTTGTTATTTTATTGTTTCTCATATTTATGTTGCCTGACATTGGTCCACCGGATTGTCTTAAATACTAAAAGCAGCAGTATCATTATCTGGTGGCGAATTTATTGAAAGTCCAGTTACTTTTGAGTTATTGCTCATTATCAGGTTACCTGTCATTATGTCGCTTGACTTATTAAGCTTGTTATCGTCAACAGAATTTAGTTTGTGTAATATCAACGTTTGCTGGTGCATACGTGGTTTCCAACCAAATAATTTTTTTACTTGGCATATTAATATTGCCTGCAACCGTTCTACCGGTTTTATCAAGCTTGTTGCCACCAACATACTTTAACAGTAAATAAAAACTCACCGCTTGTGTTTGATTTAAGTTTGCTGGTGGATACGCGGTTTCCAAATTTATAATTTTTTTCCTGACATATCCAAATTACTGTTTAACGTTCCTCCTGTCAATGCTAGTTTGTTATCGTCGATCACTTTTAGTTGTGAGTAACTTATCGCTTGAGTAAGATCAACCTTTGGTGGCGGATAATCCACTTCTAAACCAAGAACTCGTTGATTTGACATCAATAAATTACCTGTCATTGTATCACCAGTTTTCTTGACGAACGCTGATGTATCAGTTATTGTTGGTTCGTCAACGGAAATGGATCCTGTGAGTGTCGTTCCAAGTTTTGTGTAATAAGTCATATTATGTAAATTATATTTCATAAAATTATATAACAACAGCAATGACGCAGTCAACGACAAAGTCATCGACATTAAATTTTGATACCGAACGATTAATCAAGCACAAACATAACAACGAACTTCCAGACTGTCACTATCTTATAGTTGGTCGTACAGGTTCTGGTAAGACAAATCTGCTACTAAATCGTTTACTCAACGACAACGTTAACGACGATAGGGTGTATATTTACGTAATTAATCCTCAGCAAAACAAGTACGAATTATTCAGCGAGTACAACGATAAACTTTGCGATGAGCTTGATGCTGGCGATGATATATTTTTAATCAAGCAACCAGAGGATTTAATTCCTGTCGATGAACTTGATTCGTCCCAGCATAAAAAATAATTGTATTTGACGATATTCCGCTAAACGAGGAGATGAATAAGATTAAGTCTTATTTTTCGTTGTCGCGTAACAAAAAATGTAATTCAGTTTATCTTGCGCACGAGTTCTATAACGTTGACAGATTTATTCGGCGAAATACGGGATGTTTTATGCTGCCTCCTGGACTCGATATTGTTGATGTAAGAAATATTGGAAACGAGCAATGCGGTGATGTAATAAAGGATAAGTTTATTGAATTATATCATCGAGCAACCAAGGACAAATACAATTTCTTTTTATCTGATAAACTAGCTCGTGATCCAGCTAAAATGTTTCGTTGTTGCTTGATGAATTTCTCTAGATTAATGTTATAAAGCGTATAAAAATAACAATGGACAAACATTAAAAAGAGTTGAATTACTAAAGAAGTTCATTGAATCTCGAGCTGCTTTTAAGAAAAAAGTGGAAGAAGCACGCCGAGGACAACGTGTTGTTGAAGAAGAAACCACCAAATTTTTTAAGCTGGTTACCGAAGCAGTACTTGGCAAACAACCAGAAATATCAACATTATCTCCAGAAGAACTAAAAAAAGGACAAGAAAAAGGCTTGTTATGTTTTCTGGGAGGAAGATTAAAAGAAGAAACTAAAAAAATTGTGGAGGAACTTGTAGGAAACATTGCTGAACTTGTTGCACGACAAGATGAATTTGACAGATTAATAAACAACCCTCTTGAGCTTCAACGAGCAATAGCAACATTAACTACTGATATTGAAGTCACTTGGACGCTTGGCGTAGCGTCAGCTGAACAGTATTCGCATACACGCTAGTTGTCAGTGATAGATTGTTGAGAATTGACGCAATCAAAAGAAGAATGACTATCCAAGTGTAAAAAAAATTACAAAAAAAAAAAAAATACAATGAAAACCAAATACACAACCAGAGAAATATATCTAACGCCAGGACAAGTTGAAAAATTATCGGCGGCGATTGCGAAACGCAATTCTGTTATATCTCCAGCGATTTCTGTCGCCGCGACAAATAAAACAGCAGTGAAAGTGATGTTGACGCAGCAACAAATAAATAAACTCAATCGCAAAGCGATCAAAGGAAAACTGTTTGTTCTTAATCTGTCCGTTGCACAAGTAACGGCGATGTCAAAACACGGCGGCTTTCTTGGACCAGCACTTTCTGTGATAGCTAACGCAATACCAAAGATTTTACCTGTGCTAGGAACACTAGGACTAGCAGTAGCATCAGAGGCAGTGTCAGGAGCACTAAAAGAGCGGTATCTGACGATGGAATCGCTGGAGGTGGTATCAAACAAATCTATCGTCGGTGACAAAAGTCACTGATGTAGTTTTATGTAACAATAAAAAATAAATGCCAGCTAAAAAAAACCGACAAAGTCGTAGAAAAAGAGAAAACAACAAAACGTCCGCGGGTGGCAAGGCCAACAAAACAAGGTGGATTTCTTCCAGTCGCTCCACACCTAGCGGGATTAGCGGGAAGTCTACTTCCGAATCTGCTAGGAATCAGACGCGGAATGACTTTACTGGGGACAAGGTGCCGTTGAGTAATTTTGATATAATTGAAAAACTAAAATCCGAAGTTGAAAATGGATTTCGTAGAGTGTATTCTAAAAACGAATTAGATAATGTGTCAGCAGGCGGTTCGTGTATTGTAAATATATAAAACTTCAATGATGGATCAGGTACTCATTGGGTTGCTGTTTAAGATAATAGTTATTTTGACTCGTTCGGACTTCCTCCGAGTGATCTTATAAAAAAATACATTTTTAAAAAATTTAAAAAAATAAATTACTCATCTATTCAACTACAACCAATCGGAAGATCCGCTTGTGGTTATTATTGTATTATGTTTATCCGACAGATGTCAAAAAATTAAAATTTTTAAAATTTGTTTTGCAATTCGATAGGCATCCGAGCAAGAACAAATATGACATAGAAATAAATTGCTCGCAATAAATTTTGTGTGACAATCGAATATAACAATGTCAGAAGCGACAACATGTTGCCTCAAATGCAAGACTAAAACGCCTAACAAGGACGAGAAAATAGAAATAACGAAAAACAACAAAATGATGTTAAAAAGTATTTGTGCTGTTTGCGGTAGAAAAAGTATATTTCTTGCTTCGTCAACTCCATTGTTGACGGGACGCCATTAATAAAAACTCCATCGTTGACGGCTCCGACGACTCCGTTGTCGGGTCTGGTATAGATAGAATTATTTTTGTCGGTGATTTAAAAATAAAACAATGAAACGACAACAAAGTTGTGATTGTGATTGTAATAAAGATTTTTGTATCGAACAAGATAACATTGTTACTTATTGTCAGTCCTGCAATCGCCGTGAGGTAATTGGCTCTGGGGTTGACATCCATAAATTTATTGGAAAATTACCAAAACCGAGTGGAGGTTGGACATTACACGGGCACAAATACATTAGGCCTTATAATCCGCTAGATAAACAACTGGACGAAAATGATAATCCATTACCAGGACAAGAGCCTTACAATCAAGTTGATGCGATAGCAATGCGTCAAGACATCTGTTATCGGGATAACGAACAAGATAAGCCTGGCTGTGATAAGATAATTCTTCATGAACTTAATGATATGAAACCTGCAAATCTACGAGACCGATTTGATAGAAGGTTAGTTAAAGGATTGATTGGAACAAAATATAAGTTGGGACTTGGAAAAGAATTGTAAGATGATAGCATGCAATCGCAGGCAATGAAATCGCTAACATCAGAATTACACAAACCTAAAAAATGTTTCCGCGGCGTAAGGTTGTCGCGAATGCCGTTGATGATATCTAGGCAATAGATTTGGTTGATATGTCAAATCTTGCTCAGTTCAACGTCGGCGCTGATGGCGCTCAGAAAAAAAATACTTGTTTAACGCTATCGATGTTTTTATTAAATACGCTTTTAGTATACCCGTTGCAGATAAAACAGGAACATCGATAACTGATGCACTAAAACAAATTATCAATAACACTGAAAGAAAACCAAATAAAATCTGGACTGATCACGGAGCAGTTTTTTTTTATTATAAAAATTTTGAGCAGTTTTTGGAACAAAATAACATAAAAGAATATGTCACAGAAAACGAGGGAAAAAGCGTTGACATTGAAAGATTTAATTGTACACTAAACGTGCTGATCCATAAACATTTGACAGCTAAAAACACAAACAGGTATATTGCTAATCTTCCGCAGATTGTTGATAAATACAATAACACAAAACATCGAGCTACTAAAATGTCACCAAATGACGCAATTAAGAATCCGATTCTTGTAAACGAAAACATGTACCGCAGATATAAATTTAAAGTCGGCGATCGAGTTAGAATTTCATTAACAAAAAATATTTTTGTAAATTTCCTCGTACTTGCTCAAGACTGATTGGCATTTTACAGGTTAATACAATGATACTAAATGCTATCGGCGATCATCAGAGATCGTCATTAAATTAAATATCTTGATAAATATAAAATCGAATTTTTTATTTTTCTGACGGTCTGGAATTTTGATGTTTAAGAACGGCTTTATCAGCTGCCTAAACAAACGATTTTCAGCTACAGTAAAATTAAATTTAAAATTTTTTTGGTGATATGATATTTTACTTTGTATCGAACAGTTGTCAGTCTTCCATAATTTTTCTTATCCTAAGACGTCGTCCTGGTATCGTCAGGGGCATGAGTATCAACTTTGTCGTCGGCAACTTCGTTGCAGTTGTTGACATTAGTTTCGCTGACGTTGGCATCAACATCAACGTCAGTTTCTTGTGCTATTCTTAAAGTTGTTTCCGTTGGTGTTAATGATGCATCATAGATAACCTTTAGTTTTTCTAAGAGACTCATATATAATTTTGTGTAACTTTAATATATAAATAATGGACAAGATAAGATACATTGAGCTGGCAAAAGTGTACAACATTAGTGGCCTCAAAGACGCAGTAAAAAAGTATTAGCAGGCAGAAAATGTCTCAGTTAATTTGTTTTTGTTTCGCGGCGGAAACGATAATTTTTTATTGACCGACTCGAAAAGAAAACGATTCTACGATGATGGAAAAATTCATGTAGTATATGATAGAGAAGATATGTTGTGGTGCCATAGCTGCGTTAGTCGAGATGAGCTCGCGAAAATATTACAAGAAGTTTAGTTATCATCGTATCGGAAGATAATTTTAGATCCGTAATTCTTAGAAAAAGCTGATCTTGCTATTCCATGTGCAACAAATATTATTGCCCTAGGATTAATATCAAAATGTCTTTCCGCGGCTGATATTGAAGGAAATTTTAGCTCCTGATCTGTACTAATGTTGTATGATATTATTGGTTTGATAGGACGTTTAAAATTAATACCACCACCACACCCTCGTCTGCTATTTTTTTTTTGGCGTGACAAGATCAAGATTCTTCAACCGATTATCTGTTTTTACGTTGTTAATATGATCTATCACCAAACCTAACGGAATATCGCAATTAAAAGTTTCATAAACAAAACGATGACTATAATAATTAACTTGATCTGTTTGTATTACTCGAACAGTTGCCAAAAGATAACCCATATTGTTCATAAAGCCAAGAACCTTTTTTGTTATCTTCTTCGAATAATTCCTTTATCATTCGAAACGTAAAGATCAAATACCGGATTGTCATCGGTAACCGCACCGTTAACATGATACACTCGTTTTCCTTCTGGAATTTCATCACAAAACAACGTGTAAATAAAATCTTTCTTTAAGATTTCAGTTCGCTCAGCATTATCACCTTTAACGCTGATCTTATAACCAGCTGGTGTTGCTTTACCAAACGGTTTTCCATATTTGACGCGTATCACTGACCCTAACAAATTTCCCGCGTACTAGTTGTATTTACGGTGAACATAATAATACTCCTGCTCGCTTGCGCTTGTCATTATTAAATTCTGTGCCATAATACTTATAAGAAATCTATTTGTTTAATCGTATGTATTCGACCGGTGTATAGTGAGGTGCGCAATAGATCGAATACCTGGAACGCTCAATTAGACATTTGATAGTATAGTCTATAACAATGCTGAAGTTACGTGACATCGCCAAAAACAGACTTATCGGAGAACCAACAAAGATAGCTACCGCTTTTGCAGGATTTGATAACAGCTATCGATTTGATAAACAAATCGATCTGGCAAATTTCACATCTATAAATCTTTTTCATCTGCTTGAACCAACTATAAAACGTGAACTTGAAAAACATAAGGGTTTGAAAATCCTAGAGCAATATCACGTTATATTCTCTGTTACGAATATATAATTAAATTCCTTGTGTGTTAGTTTTAAATTCTCTTTGATTTTATTTTTGTTTCATTACATTTGATTGTAATGATTATTTTCACGGGATTTGATATTTTTGAAAAAGAATTCAGTCTTCTGTTGACTTGATTAGAACGCAAAAATATGACTTAAGCACTATTTTTAGCTCACCTTGGTTCATAGGTTTTGTAAACATCGAGTGAAAACGATTGGCTATTACCAAGGTCATGTTCGGCCCACGTGTTAGCTGAGTTGTAAGCAGCCTTTCCTTTTTAATTCATTTCCAGTGTGGGGATCTGATTCTTAGATGGGGCTATTCTTGCGTACGTGATAATTGGCATTTTTTTTCTTCTACTGCGCTGTTCAAATTAGTGATCACGTAGCCCGTCACGTGAGCAACCATGTGATCTAAAATCGCGGCTTAAAACAGCCATTTGCTAGTAGATCTATCCAGTCGTATGTTTTACACCGTTAGAGCTCGAGGTGTTTTATTGTTGACGCCAGTTTGTTCTGATTTTCATCTATTTTTTGGAATTTAATCATTTATTTTCTAGAAAACTACACAAGTGCTCTTTTGTTTAATAAAATTTCTGGAACAAAGATATTCAGTGGATATTTATTCTGGAATTCTAAACGGGAACATTATAAATTGTGCTTCAACGAGGAACTGTTGCCTTCTATACAACTACCTCATCTGATGTCATCGCCTTCCATATTGGAACTTCATCGAGGTTCGAACCTGGATTAAATTAGAACTGTTTAGTGATAGGACTTATATTTTTCAATTCTAGGATTAATTTCTGGACTATATTCACAAACCGTAAGTCCTATTTAATATTTTTATCTTGTTTTCCAGGGAAATAAATTATTTTGTTAAAACTTATAAAGCTTGTTGGCTTCACTCTTTTCTTTTGTTACTTTTTGTACGAGCCTACACGTAAAAAGAGAAAATTGGGTTGCTTGTCCTTGGGATATATGAATTTGGCTAAAATATTTCAGAAACTTGTTTTTTGAAATTTAAATTCCCCTATTTTTTAAATCCCAAGTACTATTTTACATTTTCTTTGAGATCTTTAGTGAAAACAACAGGCTTTCATTCACAATGTCATCAAAAGACTTTTCTTTCTAGTCCTACTCAGGAGCAGTTGGATAGTTTGAAAAAAGATGGGTTGCTTGAACTTGCCAGAAATACGATCTTTCTGAGGCAAAAGCTTCCTCAACGAAACAAGAAATTGAAAACATTTTGTTCAGTATTTGGTAGAGAAGAATCTTTACGATAAAAGTGTTTTGGCTTCGGTCAGTAAGTCTGTATCACACTCTGACATAAAAGTAAAAGAAATAAAAATGAAATACAAGATGGAATTGGAGTTAAGGAAGCTCGAGCTTCAGAAAGAGGAGAAACAAATGCAGTTACAATTTGAAAAAGAGGAGAGAGAGAGACAGGAAAGAGAGAATGATAAACAAATGAAATTGCAATTTGAAGAGAAGGAGAAAGGGAGACGGGAGAAAGAAAAACAAATGCAATTGGAGTTACAAAAAGAACAAATACAATTACAAAAAGAACAAATGCACGTACAGATGCAAAAACAAAAGGATGAAAAGGAATTTCAAATTAAAATGAAAGAAATGGAGCTGGCAAGTGACAAGCATGATCTCACTTCACATACAAATTCAAGTTTTGACATTACAAAAAATAATAGGCTAGTTACCCCTTTTAGTGAAAAAGAAGTAGACAAATATTTTATTTATTTTGAAAAAGTTGCTGAAAATTTGAAATGGCCAGAGAGCATTGGACTCAATTATTGCAATGTGTACTTTTTGGCAAGGCCTGAAATACCTATGCATCCCTGTCAGTACAGCAAAGTTCTGACTATGATTTGGTTAAGGAATGCATCTTAAAGGGTTATGCGCTAGTCCGTGAGGCTTATCGGCGAAAATTCAGAAACTATAAAATAGAGGCTGGACAAGCTTATGTTGAATTTGCTAGAGAAAAAGAGCAGTTATTTAAGAGATGGTGCTTAGCCAAGAAAGTTGAACATGATTATGAAAGTCTTGAACAACTTGTGTTACTTGAAGAGTTCAAAAACTGTGTTCCAAATGACATTAAATATCATCTTGAAGAGCATGAGATCGAAACATTGGAAAATGCTGCTCTTGCTGCTGACAAGTATTCTTTAACTCATAAAGTCCTTGTTGTAGGCAAATCTTTCACCCAGCAGTCTACTGGTAGAAAGGTATTTCAACCTAATACGACTCCGCCTAAAACTCAATCTGGCACAACTTTTAAAATCAAGCTTCTTATAAACTTGATTCAAAATCCATGTCTCTTCCTACGTGTACTTATTGCAAGAAAAAAGGACACGTCATTTCTCATTGCTTCAAATTGAAATATAGGCATCAGAATCAAGATAGACTTATCCCAAATGCTCTTATTTCTAAGAGGTCAAGTTCACGGTCATGTATTGAAAGCAATACATTTGTTGTGTCTCAAAAACCCCAGTCTGACTTTATTATGGAGAATTATGAACCATTCATGTCAAAGGGTTCTATATCAGTCTTGAGTGATTCGGCCAATCCTATTTAAGGGATACAGGAGCTTCTCAGGGTCTTTTATTATCAGGTACTTTGCCTTTTTCTGAGAAGTCCTGTTCTAATGAGAGTGTTCTCGTTCAGGAAGTAGAGTACGGCTATGTTTTAATGTTCCTCTCCATTCTGTAAATTTGTCATTAGACGTATTTTCAGGAACTGTGACAGTCGGAGTAGTGTCTTCGTTGCCCGTTGACGGCATTCATTTGTTACTAGGCAACGGCCTAGCTGGAGACAAGGTTGTGGTTAATCCACTTGTAACTGACAAGCCTTCTTTGGATCAGAAAGTTGATCCTATTGAAAAAGAATACCCTGAGTTATACCCAGCTTGTGCAGTTACTAGAGCTATGGCAAAGAAAGCTCTTGAGAATGATTTTGATAAGGAAAATATTCCTTTAGCTAACACATGTATTGGTCAGGCTTCTGATGAAGTCACTTTCACTTCTAATTTGGATCAATCAAAAGGTATTGATCACAGCGATCCTCTTTTAAATACTCATTCTCTTTTATCTAATCAGGGTGACAAACGATAATCACTTGTTGTCGAACAGGGAAAAGATCCTGAGATCTCCTGTTTATTTCAGAGGGCCATTAGTGAAACTGAAGCCACTGAAGCACCTGTCTGTTATTTCATTAAAAATGGAATTCTTATGAGAAAATGCAGACCTCCCGAGGTACCTACTAGTGACGAGTGGTCAGTGAAATATCAGATTGTAGTTCCAAAATTTTAGAGACAGGAAATACTTAGTTTGGCCCATGAAACTCCTCTGGCTGGTCATTTAGGGATAGATAAGACATATCGCAAGATCTTGACTCACTTTTATTGGCCAAAAATCAAAAGTGATGTTTGTAAAGTTTGTAGATCTTGTCATACTTGTCGAATGGTAGGAAAACCCAATCAGAAGATACCTAAGGCTCACCTGCAACCAATTCCTGCATTTGACGAACTATTTAGCAGAATTATGATGGACTGTGTTGGTCGCTTAACTAAGACCAAGTCAGGCAACCAATATTTGTTGACCATAATGTGTGCGTCAACAAGATTCACAGAGGCGGTTCCTTTGAGGAATATTAAAACCAAAACCGTAGAAAAAGCTTTGATAAAGTTTTTTTTACTCAATTTGGCCTTCCTAAATCTGTCCAACCCGATTAAGGGTCAAAGTTTATGTCTGGAATTTTCCAGCAAGCTATGCACGAATTAGGCATTCAATAATTTAAATATTCTTCTTACCACCCTGAGAGCCAAGGGGCTTTAGAAAGATTTCATGAGACTTTGAAGGATAATATTCGGTCATATTGCTTTGATACGAGGAAAGATTGGGATGAAGGGATTCATTTACTTTTGTTTTCTGTTAGGGAGTCCGTTGAAGAATCTTTAGGATTCAGTCCCCTTTAACTAGTATTCGGATATACTGTGCGTGGACCATTGAAGTTGTTGATAGAGAAACTACTTTCTAATGAAGATAGTGAACTCAACCTTCTTGATTATGTTTCTGATTTTAAGTATAAGTTATCTAAGGCTTGTGAGGTCGGGAGAGCAAATCTGCACACTTCTCAGTTAAAAATGAAATCATGATATGATTAAAACTAAAGAGATAGGAGTTTCCAGCCTGGTAATAGAGTTGTAGCTCTCTTGCTAATTTTACAAAATCCCCTTCAGGCCAAGTAATATGGTCCATACACGGTTGAAAAGAAAATACATGATTTAAATTACATCATAAATACTCCTGGGAGGGAAAAACAAAAACAACTTTGCCACATTAACATGTTAAAGGAGTATATTGAAAGAGATAGCCAAGTAAATCATGCAATTAGTTTAGTTGTACCTGTCCCACATACTGAGGATTTAAGTGAAGAAATTCAATTGGACTCGGTTAATCTTGGAGCTACAAATTTTCGGAATTCGGAAATTATGAAATATCTGGACCGGAAACTTTTACATTTGCAACAACAAGACAGAAATGAACTTAAACAGTTATTATTCGAATATGAGCACTTGTTTCCAGATATTCCTACGAGGACAAACAAAATTTTTCATGACGTTGAAATTGTAGATTCAAAACTTGTGAAACAACATCCATACAGGATGAACCCTCTCAAACAGGAATACTTGATAAAGGAAATTCAGTATTTGCTGGTGAACGATTTCATAGAGCCAAGTAAAAGTGATTGGAGTTCACCATGTATACTTGTTCCGAAACCAGATAAAACTTTCCGTATGTGCACTGATTATAGGACGGTGAACAGTGTGACAAAAACAGATTTATTTCCATTACCAAGACTCGATGACTGTATTGATAAAATTGGAAATGCCAAGTACGTCACCAAATTTGACCTTCTGAAAGGATTTTGGCAAATCTACTAATGGGAAGAGCAAAGGAAATTTCGACATTTGTGACTCCAGATGGACTCTATCAATAAAGTAATTCCGTTCGTAATGAAGGGTTCCCCAAGTACTTTTCAACGCTTGATGAATATGATTAGCTCTGGTTTAGATAATTGTGATGCTTACATCGATGATGTCATCATTTACAACGACACCTGGAAAGAACATCTAGCCACGAATCGGAAATTCTTTGAAAGACTCACTGATGCAAATTTGACAATTAACTTATCTAAAAGTGAGTTTTGCCGTGCTTGAGTAACATTTCTAGGACATATTGTGGAACATGGACAAGTTAAACCTATAGATGCTACGGTCAAGGCTATCTCTGATTTCTCTGTGCCTATCAGTAAAAAGCAACTGATAAGATTTTTGGGTATGGCCGGATACTATCGGAAATGTTGTTCCAATATTTCTAATATTGCCGAACCCCTGACAAACTTGTTGAGCAAGAACAACAAGTTTCTTTGGACTGAAAAATGTCAGGAGGCTTTTGATAGGTTAAAAGCCATGCTCAAGGGTAAGCCGGTTTATACAGCTCCAAATTTCAATCAATCTTTTAAATTATCTGTTGATGCAAGTGATGTTGGGGTTGGAGCAGTATTGATTCAAGAAGATAGAAATGGTGTTGATCATCCAGTGTGCTATTTCTCTTAAGAAATTAAATAAGCACCAAAGATATTACTCAACAATCGAGAAGGAATATTTGGCTTTAGTATTGCCATTACAGCATTTTGAAGTTTACATTAGTTCAGCTCCTTCTCCAATTGTTGTGTTTAGTGATCACGACCCCCTTACTTTCATTGACAAGATGAAAAATAAATATCAAAGATTATTTAGGTGGAGTTTTTTTCTTTTTTACAAGAATATAATCTTGACATCAGGACATCAAAGGAAAAGACAATTTAGTTGCAGATGCACTTTCCCCTGTATAGAAATATTATTTCATGTATACTTTGTATCATTCAGAAGAGTTCTTCTTATGTAATTTTGCTTTACCTCATATATAATTTACATATGGTAAAAAGAAAGCTTTCTTACTTAAATCTTTGTTTTTCTTTATATGGGAAGTGTTGCGAATATGTAATCAAATTGCTTGTGTGTTAGTTTTAAATTCTGTTTGATTTTATTTTTGTTTCATTACATTTGATTGTAATGATTATTTTCACGGGATTTGATATTTTTGAAAAATTTCAGTCTTCTGTTGACTTGATTAGAACGCAAAAGTATGACTTGAGCACTCTTTTTAGCTCACCTTGGTTCATAGGTTTTGTAAACATCGAGTGAAAACGGTTGGCTATTACCAAGGTCATGTTCGGCCCACGTGTTAGCTGAGTTGTAAACAGCCTTTCCTTTTTTAATTTATTTCCAGTGTGGGGATCTGATTCTTAGATAGGGCTGTTCTTGCGTACGTGATAATTGGCAGTTTTTTACTGCGCTGTTCAAATTAGTGATCACGTAGCCCGTCACGTGAGCAACCATGTGATCTAAAATCGCGGCTTAAAACAGCCATTTGCTAGTAGATCTATCCAATCGTATTTTTTTACACCGTTAGAGCTCGAGGTGTTTTATTGTTGATGGCAGTTTGTTCTGATGTTCATCTAATTTTTGGAATTTAATCATTTATTTTCTAGAAAACTACACAAGTGCTCTTTTTAATAAAATTTCTGGGACAAAGATATTCAGTGGATATTTATTCTGGAATTCTAAACGGGAACATTATAAATTGTGATTCAACGAGGAACTGTTGCCTTCTGTACAACTACCTCATCTGACGTCATCGCCTTCCATATTGGAACTTCATCGAGGTTCGAACCTGGATTCAATTAGAACTGTTTAGTGATAGGACTTATATCTTTCTAGGATTAATTTCTGGATTATATTCACAAACCGTAAGTCCTATTTAATATTTTTATCTTGTTTTCTAGGGAAATAAATTATTTTGTTAAAACTTATAAAGCTTGATGGCTTCACTATTTTCTTTGTTACTTTTGTACGAGCCTACACGTCACATTTCTAAATTAGGTGTGACAGAAGAATCGACTGACGAGGAAATTACAGATCATTTCATTAACGCGAAATCCAAGGGTATTTTGCTTGGAACTAATCTTTCTTTGCTAGATGATAATATACACCAGGAAATTTGGAAAAAGATAGAAGAATTCACCGAATCAGGTTCTGATTGGAAGTTTGAGATGATTACTGAAATTTTATTTCACACAATGAAATATAAAGTAATACGCGGTAGTTCATATATTGAACTGACGCAAAAAATAAAAAATAAAAAATGTTGCATCAATGTAAAAAACTTTTATAGTAAATGCTTCCAGTGGGCTGTTCTTTATGCGATGTTTCAAGCAGAAAAAAAATGCTGATTGAGTTGACAAATATTTTAGTCATGTTACAAAATTAAATTTTACTGATACTGACTTTCCAGTTGCAGAAAATCAAATACCAAGGTTTGAAAAACAAAATATTTCAGTTAATGTATTTGGTCTTGACGAGCATGAAAACGTTTATCCAAGGTATATTTCAGAAAAAGCTTCGGTATCGACAATAAACTTATTGTTTTATAAGAATCATTACGTATGGATCAAAACTTCAATGTATTTGTTGGTAAACTGTACAGTAAACAAAAAAAGGAAGTACTTCTGTATTCGTTATTTGCACGGCTGTTCTGACAATGAAATATTACAAAAGCATCTACAGTACTGTATTGATGTACAACGAATAACAATTCCGTCCAAAGATAATAATATATTACAGTTCGTCAATTATAAGCATAAATTAAAAATTCCTTTTGTTATTTACGCTGATTTCGAGTGTTTACTTCAGTCTTTGCTTGGCGCAGAAAATGATCCTGACCAATCGAGCACAAGAAAAACTCAAAATCATGTTCCATTCGGAGTAGCGTATAACATTGTTGTACTGACCCAAGTTTATCCAAACCGATTAAAATACACCGAGGTAAAGATCCAGCTGTTTTGCTTCTCAAGTAGTTGATTGGCGAAGTAGATGATATATTTAAACGTTTAAGAAGAATCGTTCCAATGATAAAACTGACAGCTTATCAAGGATCTGATCACGAGCAAGCAGAATTTTGTCATATTTTTGAAAAAGCTTTTGACACAGAACGTGTATCACCAGCACCTGGTAATAGAAAAGTGCGTGATCATTGTCATTTGACTGGGCAATATCGTGGAGAGGCTCACGATAAGTGTAATCTAAAGTTTCATGCTCCAGATTTTATCCCAGTTGTTTTTCACAATTTCCGAGGATATGACAGTCATATTATCGTCGAAGCTTTTGGTGATCCTGAAATAAAGTCTCATTTAAAACTCGATAACGTAATTAAGTGTATCCCAAATAATTTTGGAAAGTATATGTCAGTTACTTTAGGTAAGTTGCGTTTTATCGACAGCCTACAGTTTATGGCAGCACCGTTGGATGAGCTAGTGAAAAGTTGTAGTGAGTTTTATAACTTTCAAGATTGTTTCGGCGCCAAAGTAAGTTTGTTAACAAAAAAAGGAGTATTTCCATACGAGTATCTCGACGATTGGAGTAAACTTGATGAAACTTCTTTACCTGATAAAGATAAATTTTATTCACAGCTAAAGAAATGAAAATATAACCGATGACGAGTACAAATATGCACAAGATATTTGGAAAGAATTCGAATGCAAAACATTTGGCGATTATCATGATTTGTACTTAGAAACTGATTTATTATTGCTGGTGGATGTGTTCGAAAGTGTTCATAGAGTAAGCTATAGCAATTATGGACTAGATCCCTGTTGGTATTATTCTGCTCCTGGGTTATCTTGGGATGCTTTGTTAAAGTTTAGTAAATTAGAGCTAGAATTACTAACAGATGTTGACATGTTTAACTTTATCGAAAAAGGTATCCGAGGCGGTATTAGCATGATAACAAAAAAGTATTCGGAAGCAAACAATAAATATATGAAAGATTATAATCCTAACAAACCATCGAAATACATCATTTATATATACGCAAATAATTTGAATGGTTATGCAATGTCAGAACCAATGCCGTTTGGTGGATTTCGTTGGATTACACCTGACCAATTTCTGGCGGAGACAGAAAAAAAGATACCTGACGATGTTTCGTATTTCGTTGAAGTTGATCTCGACTATCCTACTTTATTGTATGATTTACACAACGATTATCCGTTCTGTGCGGAATTAATGAGAACTGATTATAGTTTATTACCTCAAGAACAACAAGCAACAGCATTGCCAAGACAAAATTCTATGGTAAAAAAAATCTCGTTCCAAATTTACTTGATAAGCGAAATTATGTTTTGCATTATAAGGTTTTAAAACAAGCGGTAGATGCTGGTCTTGTGTTGAAAAAAGTTCACAGAGTGTTAAAGTTTAATCAGTCGCCATGGCTGAGAGGTTATATTAGCTCAAACACGTCAAGAAGAGCTGTAGCTAAAACCGTTTTCGAGAAAAACTTCTTTAAGTAAGACACTGGAAAATCGAGCTAGTTAATGATATCGACCGCCGAAATAAACTTGTATCAGATGACAGTCTTGTTAGCATGAAAATTTTTAATGAGAACCTTGTTGCGATACAGCGACGAAAGACAAATTTGAAACTTAATCAGCCGATCTATGTTGGGGCTTCTGTTAGATTTATCGAAGTGGCTTTTATATGATTTTCAATATAATTTTGTTAAAGCAAAGTGGCCGTGAAGTAAATTAATGTTTACTGATACTGACTCTCTCGTTTATGAAATAGATGGAGTTGATTGCGCTGACAATGACGTATATCAAGATATTTACGATAACCGACATCTGTTTGATCTTTCCTATTTTCCTCGCGATAGTAAATTTCATGATGATACAAATAAAAAGGTTATTGGTAAATTTAAGGATGAAATGAATTCCATCATCATCAAATAGTTTATTGGATTGAGAAGTAAAATGTTTGCCGTGTTGCTGGACAATAACAAAATAACAAAAAAAGCAAAAGGTTTACCTCGCGATTTTGTGAAAAAAATTGAGTTTAATGATTACAAGTACGCACTTGAAGGAGGTGTTAGTTTTATAAGAGCAATGGCTATTCGAACAAATCACCATAAACTTGAAACAGATGTTATTATCAAACGTGGATTAAGTAATTCTGATGACAAACATTATTGCGGAAAAGGAATAAATACGTTTGCACTTGGATATCGTTGTGATGATAAATCTATACTTGATATTATCTTTTCATCTGACGATAATCTAACGATAAGTCTATACTTGACATTATATTCTCCGACTAGGGTATTAAATTTTATCTGAACTTTAGAAATAATGTTCGAAAATATGACGGTGACACATAGCAACGATAGCAAGATCAAATAGACGGTAAACAGTTGACAGTTGAAAATAACGATGAAACATCAGGAATATATTTCAGCGGCCGTGACAGGCTAAACTTTCATTTATCAGATGTGACAACAGCGAGTACTTCAATTATCTTGAAACATTAAGCCAGAAATTGTCAGCAGGATTTATTAACTTTCATGATCCAATCAGGCAACAAAAATATACTAAACTTACCATCGATCTTGATCGATCAAAAGTATATTTTATTGATAAAAATATCCTCTTAATAAACTACAAATTTTAAATTTATTTGAGTCTCTTCGTTGTGTAAGCGATAGAGTGAAGTTTAGTCTTTATCATCATGATGATAAAATATTTCTAATATCCACAGGTGAAACACTGATAATCTTTGATGAGGTATGAAATTTTGTCTAAACTTTAAAAATAAAATTGGCTTTGATGGTGGTCCTTCTGGACAGGGGTCGGGGTGGTCTGAAAAAGTTGGAGAGAATGGGGGTCCTGGTCGAGAACTATTTCGAGAAATGAGTCTCTGAGCCAAAAACCTCCTTTTACCTACTACTGCTAAAACAAATTTAAAAGTGCCACTTTACTCAATCCGCGACAATGGTTACAAGAGCAATCTACGTAGACTTTACACAAGCCCATTAGACGCAAATTTTCCAGAAGCCAAACCGACGTTGCTGGCATCAATCATCAAAGGCAAGCAGATTTATCTGATGTATCTCGTTTGGCAGCGTAAAATCGCGCCTGCAAATATTTTTTGTGTCATCGACGTGTTGTCAAAATCAGCTTGGATAGTTTCTTTGACTTCTAAGATAAGTTCAGAGCTACTGCGAGGTTTAAAACGATGGCAAACAGACAAAGGCTCCGTATTTTTTAACCCAGATTTTCAAACAGAATTAAAACAGACATATTACTTTTTCACCTCTGAAAATCCTGAAACAAAACTCATTGTCGTGGAGCGTTTCCAAAGAACTTTCAAAGAACTATGTGGAAATAGTTTACACATCAAAAAGCAATCCCAAGTACATCGACATATTACCACAGGTCGTAAAAGCCTACGATCAATCGTACCATCGAAGTATTGGGTGTGAACCCGAAGAAGTGACATCTGAAAACGAAGCTTAGTGTTTGTTGATCGATCGTTTGGAACGTCATCTAGAAACCAAATGAAAGAAGTGGCGTTAAAGGCTGAAGACTGGATTCGCAGTGGGTAAAGCAAAAGCACTCTTGACAAGATTATTTACCCCACTGGGCAACCGAATTGTTTCGTGACACATGACAAGTACGTGGATGTGATCCTCCTGCCTATTAAATAGAATACATGAACGGAGAAATGTTAAAAAGAACTTTTAAGTCTTCTGAATTACGAAGAGTGACGAAATATGGGTGCGAATCTCCGCAGAGTACGATTTAAAAATTCTCTAACCTATGGTAATGTTATTTATTTCTATTTAAAACTTCTGTTATCAAGCATTCTGCAGCATGATCCAGGATAACACTTTCCGCTTTGTTTGGAGAACACACACACACACACACACACACACACACACACACACACACACACACACACACACACACACACACACACACACACACACACACACACACACACACGCGCGCGCGCGCGTCATTTTCTAAAGAAATTTCACTTTGATTTGAGTTCAGGACATCGGTTTTACTCTTGGAAATTCTAGTACCTACCTGATTTCGTCAGGTTGTTTTTTAAAATTTAAGTAAATAGACCTGACCTTGTTTAGGAATTTGTTGGAAATTTCCATTGGAAATGACCTACGCCCATGCAATTTTGTTGTGTCATGTGACAATCTGTATATAAAGAAAACCAAGTAAACAGTTATTCATTCCTATTTTAATATCAATATTTGTGGAATCACTTATAACTGTGTTCAGATAGAATTTAAGAGGAATTATTTATTTAAATTATTCATTGGAATTGCTTGATAAATACAACTAAATCTGAATGGGCAGTAAATTATATGTACAATATCATGGAAATGTATAGAAATAATAAACTCGTTAAAGTTTTACAGTAACCTAGGAATATGTGAATTTTCAAAAATGGACAGAGATAAAAAAAAAAAGACACATCTAAACTAAGATTCGATGGACCCAGATGTTGAAAGAGCACTTTTATGGCACAAATGGGCATCAAATCAGGTTAATGGGTATACAAAGAATTCTTTCACTTACATAAAGTCTGGTAACTTGATATTTGGCCTTTAAGAAAAATTCTAGAGTTTGAATACCAGGGTGTCCTCTGTGTAAACGAAAAATATTGGAGAAGAAAAAGAAAACCACACAAAAGGAAACCACACACAAATACATACACAAAACATACGATAAAAAGCCAATCCCAATTTTATTAATTTCAAATTTATTTGGAACCCAAATTAACTATGCAGTTAATTCAGAATAACTATGAGACAATGTATTTAAATTAATCATGACTCAGAAAGCTAACAAGCTATGAGACAATGCATTTAAATTAATTGTAATTCAGACAGCTAACAAGCTCACCTTACTTTTGCCACGCAGCACATTTTAATACACCAGTTAATAAAGGAACCAGACCTATATTAAAACCAGTATTATAGCTCATCACGGATGAAGTTTTATTTTGCGATACACTAATATTTTACATAGCAAATGACCATTGTATGTACAAGTTACAAAACAGTTTTGATAATTGCTCATCAAAACTTATTAGTGATGATTTCTAGGGAACAGATGTTGGACGCAGTGTGATATGCAATTTTGAAAGAAAATTTATTAAAATGAGCAGTATGGATAATATCATCAAGATGTAGAATATCTTTTTGGCATATTTAGGACTCCAGGCTACCACATTTAGTAAGATCAGTATATATGGTTCATAAAAAATAGGCAAACTCTTGTCTGACTGTAAGATACCATTACCAAATTAGCCATGCATGTCATCCACAATATAACAAGACAGATCTAGAAGAGTTTAACAGAATATGCAATAACTTTATGATTCCAGCACATCACGATAGGAGAGACCTAACAGTGAATAATTTAACTGTTATTAGTGGTCATAAAATCTTGCACAAAAGGGGGGGGGGAGAGCATGTTTGAATATAACATAAGAAGACACGAAACATGTTAACTAGACCAATGGCTGAATAGCGAATGAGGAATATGATACAGTCTTGACAAAGATAACTCTAGAATAACATTAAAGAAGAGAAAGGATGTACATGCTTCATTATAGAAGATTGCAATGGAAGAACAGATGAAGAAGTCTAAATTCAAATTATATATATATATATATATATATATATATATATATATATATATATATATATATATATATATATATATATATATATATATATATATATATATATATATATATATATAAGAATAAGATAGTGATAGATATAAAATTATATTGTTAAACGAAAAACTACCATCAGTAAAAAAAGTTCCTTTAATTCTATGTTTTGACTTTGCGCCAATAAACAAAATCAGGATAATCATGGACAATAAAAAATGCTTTTCACCTACCATCAAGATGAGACCTTAACTTAAACCAGTAAACGATGATCATGAGTAAGGACAGCGAAGCAAACTTCTTAAGCCTATAGGTTATTGAAGTCCAGACTATATAAAAATACAAATACGATTATCTTCAAATAATTGCAGAAGCTCTTTATGAAGAACTAAGACCAATAAATGTTGCTAAAATTATATTCACTAATGATTTTAAAAAGCAAGAGTTAAGACTAATTAATGCTGCTAAAGTTATATTCACTACTGAGTATAAGAAGTATTATAATTCCAGGAACATGTTATGTTTGGGAAAAGGAGATTACTGAGTATAAAGACGTTACCATCAAAGATAATGACGAAGCTACCTCGACCAGCTATAAAGTAATAATAAGGACCACTTGACCGGAAACTACAGAGTGATATACATCGAGCTTCATTTAAATTACAAAACTTCCAAATATAAACCATTATGTATTTATTATTCTTCAGGATACGATTCTAATCTGATTATTAAGATCTTTGTAAAGAACGATCAAAATCACGAGGTAGCAATGATACCAAATAACACATTTTCTTTGACAACGATTTATGTTTAGGAAAAAGGTAAGGAAGTCGTCGTAAAAAAGAACATTCAAAGTTTTAGGTAATTAGCATTTATCACTAGAACAATCTGTCAAAAATGTAAGCGACGACGTATTTACATAAACAATTAAAAATATTAGCTGGGTGACAGCACCAAAAACATGTAACGAAAAATATACTTAAAATACTTCGATACCTTTGAAAGTTTTAGTACAACCTGAACAGAAGTACATTACGACCGTCACAATTTTATTCAAACCTTGGAGAGTCATGTATAGCAAATAAAAATTTCTACTATGTTAATCATATCAAGAACCATTTTGAACATAATTCAGTTGTAGCTTGTACGGTTTCCACTTAAAGAAATTGTGCAACATTTTTGAAGTATTTAGAAATAATTATAAACAAGATCCAGCACATTAGTTCAGTGTAGCTGGTCTAGCTCATGATGCGAGTTTGCAAATATGAATGGTAGAAATAGAATTGTTTACATAGAGGAAGAGGAATGATACACAACAGATATGCTAAAGAAAATTATGAGTATTATACCGAAAGAGCAGCAAAATTTTGTGAAGACGAAGCTGGTGACGATGAATATGACGATGATAAAATTAAATAAAAAATGACAGAGAATGCAGTACATGAATGCCCTGGTCATTCATTATGTACCAAGTCGCCAACAGTTTATATGATTGCGATCTTGATCAACCCATGCCTGTCAACAACAATAAATCGACAACTAAGCCATAAACAAAAAAGAAACTAAGAAAGGAAAATGCATTGCACCAGAGCGATGAAAATACACTTAGTATGGTTAGAAGTCGATTTAGAAGTACAAATACATTTAATCGACTATTTTAAAAGACAACGGCACCTGGAAACGCGATGATTTATTGTGTAATTAGTTTCCATTAGAAAATAATGTAATAAAGATCCAAATGATATAAAATCTTCAGTACATCATCAGAAAGATATTTCATTTGCAAGAAGAACAATCATAGAAAAAGATATAGTGTTAGTCGTTTTAAAGAATACAAAATATAAAATTAACCAAACCTATTTATGCCGGCTTAACAGTGCAAGAAGTAAGGAAGTTGCTTCTATTGCAGCGAGCTCTAAGACCAATATGGAGATGGAATGAACTTTGTTATGACACCGATTCTGTATATAACTTTTCCAGTGACATAAAAGAAAATGTTCACTCCTAGGACACAAGTGACCACAAAAAGATCATATGGTACTTCTCCAATGAATTAATGAATAAAATGGTACCAGAACGTTTTAAAGAGGAATTGAACGGTACACCGATAGAAGAGTTCTGCGGCCATAGAAATAAGATTTATGTTTTTAGACCTGACATAACTGCTAAGAAAATACGCTAGTGTATTAACAAGTCTGTCATAAAAATAAAATTAGGAATGTGGAAAGATATTTTATTTATCTAACCTATTCGTCGTCAAGTTTTGAATTTAATTAGATTCTACCATCTTGAGATATGTAATATCAGGTTTAATATGATTCCATTAAGCTTGCTATGATTACAGATGATATTAATTGCATAACATGATTGCAATTCCATATCGTTATAGGCGACCTTATGGGCATTAAGTATTGTGCACGTTAAAAAATTGTATATCATCTACTATTGTAATTTAAGTTGTATATTCAGTTAGGACTAAACGTGAAAAAGATGCATGGAGCAGTTTTATTGGACCAGGTAAATATCTGCCAGTTATATCCTTGTATGTGCCATTTGCTACACCTGTTTTAAATTCATGTATGTACTCACTTTTCTTTATTGTTTTGTTTCTCTTCGCGTTTGTCTTTGTTATCGTATCTTCTACAAAACTGAATTCTCCTTAAGTTGTTTATATTAATTTAAAAAGTGCAAGATTGAAGAAGTAAATGAAAATTGGAATTTGATATTACTTTTGATAATTCTGTTTACGATGAAAATGACAACGGTGAACAAATTACAAATGCAATGAGTGGTAAACCTTATACTAATAATTTTTCTAATACTGGGTTCGAAACTCCTCAACAGACATCTACAAGCATATTTGACGGATACAAATTTTTTTATTAAACATAAACTTTAGAAATAGAGGATTTTTGTCAACTAATTAAACCTCATTTACAAAATCAAGATGAAACATTGATTTACTAAGAAATAGAAAAACCAACATAAACCTATTCAGCAAGTTAGAAAATAAAATGTAATAACCCAACTCTATAGATGCACAAAGAGGATGAAGTGATGCTTGGAAGTATTTAGATTGGACAAGAGAAGGTAATGTATGGAAACTGCCAAGTGAAAACACAAAGTTCGGGAAAAATAGAGATGCAGTCGTTTAAAAGAAATGAATCATTAGAACCATCAGATGCAATCAGACAGACAAAAAAAGATTTATCATGAAACAGAATTGGAAGATACTGTACGCTATGCATAATTAAACAAATACGTATTGTTGTAAATAAATGGAATATTGATTTGCAGGATGAACCTACAAGAATGCAAAAAATAGAATGAGGTTATTCACAAGAAGGAAATTTTAGCAGAGTATCTTCTCTAGAAGAAGAAACACGGTTAAGAGATTACGCAAATGCCCTTGATGCAGTAAAATAAAAAATAATTTCAGTGAAATCAAACATTGATATGTATGACAAATATGTAGAGGAAATCAAAACTATATCAGAAAAGCAAAAGATGAAACGAGGGACACTAAATTCAATAAATATTGCAAACTTATGAAAGAAAACTTGCACAAATTCGTCTTTTATAAAATAAATTCAGAGGAAATGTTAATAAAACTGATGCAAAGTTAAAGAAAAGTTTCCATAAGACCAAATACTAGAAGAACTGTTTAAAGAAACATGTTAAACTATTACTATGAATTTACTGATTTACGTATGATATCAGCAACTATTGGCCTAACCACATCAACCTTTGTCAAAAGTTTGACAGGAAGCGATGTGAGCAATTATGACTCATTTGATGATAATATATGCAAAACTATTTTGTTTGTAGTAAGATAAAAAAGAAGCAGCAACATCATTTTCTGATATCAATGATAGTGCAATAAGTTGGCTTTTAACATCAGAAGGAAACCCGGTAATGTTATTTTGTAAATTGTTGCACAAAGTAACCTGTTTTTTGCAATTTTACTAAAATATGTATATGTGATAGAAAAAAGAATAAAATACAAAAGATAGAGAAGGATAAAATAGTACACGATTTCAAATAGTAAAAATTACACCACAACAACAGCCATAATCATAATTGTGAACGCTTGTTTATTTGCTTGGCATCTATATCATGAAGGCCATGCATCAGCGTTTATAAGAATTTCTTCTTTCCTCTCGCTATAACTATTATTCACATGTCCTGACCTGCTATCACTCTTAATCTTTTGAAGACTTGTTAAAGACTTTTTCTTTATGCTGCTGGTACTGTATTTTTTTTACGATGTTGGTAATGTACAGCAATGTTTATTCCTAGATGAAATACATCTAATGATTTTAAGAAAAGTGTTGTTGCCCCAATAATACTACCTGTTTTCATTGCCACGATATTATGTAATAATATATTTCTGAAATGTGTAACTTTTTCATCTTAATCATATTCTCGTTTATCCAAAATTAAAGTTTTCAAACAAGTTTTGTTCACAGCATCTCATACAGTGGAAAAGACTGCGTAATTATTGCTCTGTTTGTTCTTAAATATCTTAAATATACCTTAAATATCGTATCACGTAAGCTCCGATACTTTGATTTAGTCCAAATAGTATTTCTCCTCTTTATACTTTAGTATATTATAGAAATAAAATGAGCCCATACTTTGTTTGAATAAGTTTTCAACATTTTATTTATTTCTTCAGCATATATTTTATTTATCCAGTACGAAACTGTTCGGTAATTATAATGACATTTGTGAGCATATTTTATATTATTTTATGTAGGTTTTCTAAACGCATGTTCTTCAGAGCCGTTATCAATCAAGTATTACTTTTTTATCGACAAAACTCCAATCATGATCAGGAGGGCAATATTAAAGCTATTACAAATTATGTGAAACTCCTTTAAATCAATATTATTGTTCGCTGGTCTAATTGTTTGATCATCAGGTATTGATATTAAGCATTCTGACAACATCGTTCATACCTGTAAGTAGATCTGACACTTATATATTTATTTTATACGGCCAGGTAGACTTTAATTTGATCAATGCCAGCTAGATATTCCACGTTCTGTATTTGCCCTCCATAATGACAAGATTCATTGCATTTGCAATTATGTTATATCACACCGTGCTCTGTATCTGTTCATTGAATCATCACAAAGATAAATTGTCAAAAAATGATGACTTCTTGTTGTTGTGACTTTAACGCCATTTTTCAGCACATGACAGGCTATATATGGCAGCCAGTATGTCCGTGGAGGAAGAACCCGGAAAAACACAGGGAAGAACCCACAAACCCACGCCACGTGAAGCTGCTGGCAAGCTTTCTCACGTATCAACGTTGGCCGAGCAGAGGCGAGATTTCAGTGGTTTGTGAAGGTGAGCGCCGTAAGCTACTTGCCCTTCCCCTGTCATCTCAATGATTTGTACATAAAATACTCTTTTCTATGTAGTACGTTATTTATCTATTTAAATATTTGTTTAAATACTTTACCACCTGTGGTATTTTAACTGAATTGCAGTAAAATAAAATGATGCGCGCCTATTAGCTTTTCAATCTGAAGTCCGTTATTTATTTATCTAAAGTTGCAATATTTCATCACGGTTGTAAGCACTGACTAAATAGTACTAAGTCCTAATTAGGTAAGGAATTCTGAGTTGTGAACGTATTTAGCTAGGTAATAACCTCAGATCTGGTGGTTTAATATTTAATTTTAAAGTTTTACGTTCGTGTATGAGTATTGTCATGATGGAGATGATCTTGTTTTGGAAATGACGGATAGTGGGGGATGCTTATCTAACATTTCATTTTCGTTTTGGTGGATATTAAACCAGTATTAGGAAGTAGGGGTAGAGTATTGTTATTTTAAAACAAAAAAATAATGATGATGCTGGATTTGGAAATATGCAGTCCATTCTAGGGATACTATTACGCTGGCCTATATTTTCAACAGACCGATCCGGTGGCTTAGTGGTTAGAGCGTCCGCCTCGGGTACGCCTCAGATGAGGGAGGTCGCGGTTTCGTACCCGGTCGAGTCATACCAAAGACTTATAAAAATGATACTAACAGCTGCCTCGCTAGGCGCTCAGCATTAAGAGGTTAGTGTTAGGACTGGTCGGCCTGCTGTCATTATAATGTGACTGGGTGGGACATCATGCTTCATGTCTGCGGCATGATGCCCAAGTGCTAGACACCACTATAAACTGCCACACTGCAGACATAGTAGCGATATGACTGAAATATTTAAAGCTACGTTAAAAATCCAACACACACACACACACACACACACACACACACACACGCACGTACGCACGCACACACACAAGCGCGCGCATACATACATACATGATAAGATGGTCACGGTGACCTAAATATTTTGTGGATAGCACAGTGTCTATCTAAATAAATGGATGCGAGTACTATTATGCCGTACTATGAGTTTTAAAAAATAAATCGATTGGCGGGGAAATTGTCATGGTGGTTTATTTTTATCGATGGGAGAATGGTGTTAGTTTAAAAAGGAATACAAAATGAATAGGGGTATTGACCATGTAAATATATACTCGATACTACAACTCTCCTCAACGACGCAGAAGGGTTGACGATTTACCCGGATGTGTAATTGGATCTGTTTGCATTTATGTCTTAAACCATGGACAGGTAAAATATTAATCAATGAAAGAATATGTCACCAGTACGGACCTACTTATTAGCTGTTGTGACGGCTTTATTGGGTAAGTTTGGAAACACGTTCATATGTAACTTTGTTTTTTCACTTATACCCCAGACCAGAAACGTTTACAGGCGTAAAGATAAAATAGATATGCCAGACATACTAATAACATTGTAGCCAGTGGCGTACTAAGGGTAAATGGGGCCTGGGGCGACGATGAAGGCCCAAAGAAATTTTGGCGCCCCAGGGCCTCTGGCGCCCGTGGATTGGCGCCCCAAAATTTCCAGGCATTTTCTGGCAATTTAATACTAGTTATTTCTTAGCAAACTGAGTTGTATGCATAATCAGCTTTTTTTTCTTGTCCATTATTCACATGATTGTCCATTCAGTATATAAAATATTTTGGAGGTCCGCATATCTAGAATCGTGTCCACAGATTGTGGAAAACGATAGAAAAAGAAAGTGTTAAGTAAAATCTAGTACTTCTTTACATGATTTATATATGGAATAACGAGTCATATGTTTTGTGGATATGATTTGTTCTTAACTTGTCTCTGTTATTCTCATCTCAAAGCAAAACTTTACTGGTTCGCCATGGACTCGTTAACGTAAAAAATACTATATATTTGAATTCAAACTTCCTGGTACGAATCACATGCACATACCCCGTTCAGTTTGTATTGCTGCCGGTTGTCATACATGTACTAGGCAGTCACTGCTATACAGTCACTATAACCTTTATCGATTTATTACCGTTTCTAAACTAGGAGAGACGGGTTTTGAACACCACACATGACTGCCATTTACTGTGCCAGCCAGAGGATATGACGAGTTCAGGCAAATTGTAAATCAGAATTGAGATATTTAAATATCTTCACTACTCATGTTAGCAATTTTTTATTCTTCCAAGTTTGCGCGAAAGTGTCTGAGAGGAATTTGGAAATGGAAACGACAGGAGTGTAGGTTTACCCTATGTGCTCTCCCACGTGTGCCACTCCCTATGATCCGTCCAGACCACAACACGGAGACAGGTCTGAATATATGATACAATACCTTTAGCACAGTAATAGCTTTTTCTCGACTAGATCCGATAATGTAAACAGTGAATAAATCAGCATGTACAATGAACGAGGTATGTGGTAACTTGAACTTTTTTGGGCCGTGACTATTTGCCACAATCCACTACAGTCCACTACAATCTACCACAATCTATTTCAATCTACCACGATCCACTGCAATCTACCACAATCTGCTATGAAAACACTGCAATCGACCACAACCTTCTACAATTAAGCGTGAAAATACCACAATCGACCAGTATATATGCCCCAGTCCACTACAATGTACCACAATCCGCTACAATCTACAACAACTGAATATGAAAATACCAAATCTACCACAATTCACTACAATCGGCCATAAAAATACCACAATCAACCACTATTGATCCTGAAAACACTATAATGTACCAAAATCGATATGTTAATAAGGAGACAGACCAGCTGAAAACCCGACGGTCAGGTATAAAACAGTAAGAACGGCCACCCTAATTGCATTTTATAGGAATACGGTTATAAATGACACATTCAAAATGCACAGTAATCCAAATATTATTTCAATAAAATAAATTGTCTGCATTCTTATTGTTTCGCGAAAATCGGAGTAATGGGTGTCATGCACAAAGACAACATTTTAACATATTTCAATATTTAATCGTTTTGCAATTTTTAAATATATACAACACATAAATATTTATAAATATTATACAAATAATGCCCCCCCCCCCAATTTACATCAGTTGATTTGATAAGTCTACAGCCTCCGCATACGGCCATATAAATAAAGCATGAATATATACAATAAATTTGTTCATTCAAATCTACCAATTAATTAGAGTTGGCGAAACGCGCCCAAGTCAAAACGTACCAATGAACACCGAAACGCGTCTAAGTCAAAACGTACCGATGAACGCTGAAACGTGCCCCAGTCAAAACGTACCGATGAACGCCGAAACGTGCCCCAGTCCAAGCGCACCGATGAACGCCGAAACGCGCCCAAGTCAAAAAGTACCGATGAACGCCGAAACGCGCCCAAGTCAAAACGTACCGATGAACGCCGAAACGTTCCCCAGTCAAAACGTACCGATGAACTCCGGAATGCACCCAAGTCAAAACGTACCGATTAACGAAGAAACGTGCCCTAGTCAAAACGTACAGATGAACGCCGGAACGCGCCCAAGTCAAAACGTACCAATGAACACCGAAACGCGTCTAAGTCAAAACGTACCGATGAACGCTGAAACGTGCCCCAGTCAAAACGTACCGATGAACGCCGAAACGTGCCCCAGTCCAAGCGCACCGATGAACGCCGAAACGCGCCCAAGTCAAAACGTACCGATGAACGCCGAAACGCGCCCAAGTCAAAACGTACCGATGAACGCCGAAACGTGCCCCAGTCAAAACGTACCGATGAACGCAGAAACGTGCCCCAGTCAAAACGTACCGATGAACTCCGGAATGCACCCAAGTCAAAACGTACCGATGAACGCCGGAACGCGCCCAAGTCAAAACGTACCGATGAACGCCGAAACGTGCCCCAGTCAAAACGTACCGATGAACGCCGAAACGCGCCCAAGTCAAAACGTACCAATGAACGCCGAAACGCAACCCAGTCAAAACGCACCGATGAACGCCGAAACTCGCCCAAGTCAAAACGTACTCATTAATGACAACATTACCATTCCAAAATGAAACTGATTTCTGCGATTTGTTAAAAGAATAATAATAAGAAGAGAAGAGGAGAAAAGAAGAAACTTATATTACCACCGGCAGAAAGTAAACCACAATAATTTGGGCCAATTAGGCGTTGACAATTTGATCCATGCAGCTGATAAGCTTGAATCATCAGTGAGAAGTTTTTATTGAGTTTGTTTTTGTTAGATACTAGAGATTTTAAGGAGTAATATGAAATATTTAGCTGCATTAAAATCCACATATTTCTACAAACTTTTACATTAATCAGACCATCTGAACTTGAAAAATATGATTACACACATGCAATCCATCCACATCCAAATTAACTTTCGGTAACTTTTCAATCGGAGCAGCAATTACATGATGTTGTCAATATCATCATTTTCTCTATGTTCATTTCTGTGAATTTTGTGGGGATGCTAATTATCATAAAAAAAAGTCACGGAAGCCCTTGCTAAACAACAACACAAATGAAATACCAGGAAGAAAATATGTTACAAAACAGAAGAAATTTCAATACTGAGATCAATATAAAAATGTCATTGTGACTACAGACAAGCTGTTAATAGCATGTGGACATGTAAATGCTCAATGGACTGATTTTCGGAGAGAGAGAGAGAGAGAGAGAGAGAGAGAGAGAGAGAGGCACAGGCATTATCCAGTTTAATCTTTATTAACGATTTTGTTTTCAAAGAACAACTAGCACCTCGAACAGATTTCAGCAAATATTAGAATGTTATAGTAGTGTCTCTTTTACTAACTTAGTAAATGTCTGAACCTCGTGTTGGGTCTTGCTTTAATTTGGGCACGTTTTGACTTGGATAAGTTTTGATTTGAGCACGGTTTGACGGGTTGGGTACGTTGAGGTTGCGGCACATTTGGATTTACTTTCGATAGTGGTAGGTTGCTGTGGATTGTGGTAGATTGTGTGGATTATTATAATAAGAAGAATATGCTTATTTTGGAAGAGTGTTGTGGATTTTGTGGATTATGATATATATATATATATATATATATATATATATATATATATATATATATATATACACACACACACACACACACACACACACACACACACACACACACACACACACACACACACACACACACACACACACTGGTCGATTGTAGAAGAATGTGATCTGTTGATGTATTTTCTAAGTCTATTGAGGTAGATTGTAGTGGATTGTGGTACACTGTGGCGGATTGTGGTAGATTGTGGTAAATTGTGTTGCAATTCTTTTTGCACTTAATGACATCTATGTGATCCTCACATCCTCAGAAAAGTGTCAATTAGCATTAAGGTATCACCACATGAACCCATTCAGTTGTTATGCTATTGCAGTCCCCAAGCGTCACAGTATCGCCTCATTATGGCTCCAATGTGCTGTTTGCTACACTGTTGCAGTCACTAAGCGTTAAAGCCCCAATGCCGCCGTTTTCGTAAATTTCACGTTTCTTCCTATCTAACTTAAGTTTGGAAGGGAGGAAATAATTTGTTACAAAAGGTATCTGACATAAACCGTTCTTTGCAATAATCAAGGTGTCAGGTTTAAACGATGTTCAAATATTCAGTTTGGATTTAAGAGCTGCCACCCTTTAATTCAGTCACCGAAGTCGCTCTTCATTTCGTTCTTTTTCGGGAGCACTCCAAAAGTAGCGATATGATACATTCGACAAATTCCGCTGGTGACTAATCTAATAACAACAAGATACGCACGTGGCGGACAAATTGATTCGAGAGGGTCTAATGAAGAGAGGCAAGCCCGCTTTTTTAAGCGGATCTGAAAAGAAAAAGCGAACATTAGATAAATATAAGACTCGGGTGAATATTGGTGATGAGCTGGACCGCTGGAATACTTTGAAGTGCGAACATGGGTTGAAGACAAACTCAGCTGTCGAGGATTTCTATATTACCACACGGACTTGTGAAAAAGTAATATATGTCAGTAGTGCCTTTAGAGAAAATAATAATATTATAATAATCAATTCTATGCCGAGTACTGCATCATATTAAACGCAAAATGAGAATTCGCGTATCACATAAGGATCACTTACCGTACATAGCTCGGTGTTGGCATCTTGTGTTTACAACAGTGCTATTATATGCCAGTTTCCAAGCGTCAACGTATCACCTCATTAATCCAACGACTTGTTTAACTGGTGCAGTCCCCCAGTGTCGTATTATCCAATGGGCACAATAGGCACTGTGCCTAGGGCCTAAGAAACTATATTACTTAAATGTATATGCACAAAGAGTCGTGTCAGTCGTTTTATTAAAGAGGCTCCTAGGGCTTACAAGGATCTTATTCCGGCCCTGCAGTCCCTAACCGCTAAGGTATCACCACATCAAACCAATCAGCTTTTGTCATATAGTAGTCTCGAAAAAAATAAATAATATTGTATCTTTGAGTTTCCCTGGAGATTTGATGATAATTAAAGAATGTTACTTGCATTCAATAGAAAGCAGCAGCAGAATTTAAACAGAAAATAAAAACGTTTATTAAGTTTGTACCTCATGGGTTTTTCGTAAGATGACAAAGCTAACGTGTCTGATTCTGCCGATCCGGGAAGGGTCACTTGCACTGAAAATTCCAGCTATTTCGCTCAGATCAACGAATTCCAGAAAATGCAAAATGATATATGCTGATTTTTATGTTGTGTCCATGTTACACAAGTAAAATGGTCCTTGTGCATATAAACTCATAACTAATGCATTGAATTTTATAAAACTGTAAACAATTAAAGAGATATGTAAGGGACTCGATATGGTGGTGCATACAGGGGAAGAATTCATGTTAAACTTACATTTTGTTTAAAATAAAGGAACTTAGATGCAGTCTTGCCTAATTGTTTTGTTATATAACTGAAGTATGTAAATATATTGTGACGATTGTTATGGTTGGGGTGGGGTGCTCCCAGTGTTTTATTTAAACTATTATAGAAGTCCCACCCAGGCTCTATTTTGTTGGAAGTTAAATTTAGTGAAAGATAGATGTAAAGCTCCGAGCCCGAGTCAGCAATGCCGACGGCTAGATGGTAAAATATACAAAAAGGTTGAAATTCAATGAATAACAATTTAATAACAATTCAATAATCGAACGACTCAAATTTCCAATTACATTCCTTCCGCTCGACCCTTTAATAAGCCTATTGCATCACTTGATTAGCAGTGTGAGAGTGATTTCCACCTGTCCTTGGATTTCTACTCATCTGTTGTATCCTTTCTCTCTTATTTCTCCCACTTCCTTCTCCCCTTCCTCCTCGACTTTTCTCCAAATTCCGTCTCCTCCTCCATGACTTTCTCTAGACTCCTTCTCCTCCTCCTCCACTTTTCCTACCATGACTACTCTTCTGTCGACTTCGACTGTCTCGGCTATAGCCTCAATTCCGTCTCCAACTCTTGACGGAACCCGAAGTTCTTTGTCCCCTAAAAAGCTACCTGTGAAAACACAAGGATGGTACAGTGTTTTTCCTTAGCCGTCTCATCTCACACTACACACAGCCTATCATTAGATAACGGCTATTAAATTTCTTCGGTCACGTATTCGTTCCCATGGAGATACCCATACGATCTTGTATGGTGAAACAAACGTCATGATACATCACGGTATCAGTTACTTCTTGTACATACATCAATAAATTCTGTCACATTAGTACATATTCCTAATCCCGTTATATTACACAATATCACAATAATCAGACGCATTCCTTTACCTTACACTCATACAAGTACACAACTATTAAAATATCCATACTCTGATATATGGATACGTCCATAGCAACTAATCTTACATACTTCAACCATTTTCCAAATTCACGATTCAAGCATGTGTAAATTCTAACTTAACGCATCAATAAATGCACTGGTTTACTACGAAATAACCTAACCGCGAATTACAAAATAAATTCTGACCACAAGCCTGCAATCTACATAATTCCGCCTCGCATCTAATAATTCTCTACGTAAGCTCAAGCCCATTTCTCAAATACGCATGTAAATTAAACACTACAAAGGTAATTCTTCATACTAAACGGTCCTAATAATTAATTATACATACTACAAATAATTACAATATGATACCGTAATATTCTGCAAAAATAGAGCAAATAACTTATTGACCTTTTCGAAGCTTTGTCTTTCCTTAGAATCTACCTCAATGTTTTGCCGCCAAATTACGAGTGGCTTCGTTCTCGGAGTAACCCTATTGATCTGCAATCCCTCTAGGCGAATACGAAATTTTCTTTTACAAGTCTGAAGTATCATTCGGGTCGGAATTGTAATCACACCCTCTATCTCAATTCGCAATTGGATATTGCTGTGGACCGATCCAATGAAACTTAGCGGACAGCGTCCCTCTCGCTGTCTGTCAACGTGGGGATGGATAAGGATACGCCCCATTCACCACGTGGACTTCCCTTTGATCTTTGGACTGACCTTTAACACATAGGTGTGATAACTGCAAGTCTTTGTTTAGATGGTGCGATCTATTGCCTTTGCCGATTCAAGATTCCAGTCTCCGGCTGGTCATGTAAACTTGTGTAAGAGTTCAACACTAGCCTTGCGGCAATCTTTAGACATCAAACACATAGCTACGGTAATATTCCCAAGACAGGTAGATTATAGCTTATACATGACTTTATAGTTGGGGCTTAGCAAGCGTGACATATAACAGTCATTTAGCGCACATTTCAAGGTCCCAAGTATCTAAAAGTACCCCACCCCCACCCCGCCGACATTGTTGCAGGTGGATAGCGTCAAATTTTGATTAGATTGCAAAAGCACCTACATTTACATAAGTATTGTCACGAGACTGCATAGCTCTGAGTTTATATGAAACTTCATATGCAGCAAACAAAAACCTGACTGCATAGCTGTTTCTTTAATATCTTTCTTTTCTTTACTCTTGAAGTACTTCAACAGAATTTATAGGGTATATACAGGGTAGGGGTGGGAGAGTCTGTTCTTGGCATTTGATTGAACCATGATATTATATACAGATACTGGCACTGTAACTGATGTAGTGTTCAGTTTGTCTTGACAAGGATTATGAACTCATACATTTCTTGATCATTTTCTATAGAAGAATGCTTGATTTGTCCATTCAAGGCAGCATAGAGGCTTAAGCTTACCTTTGTGTGTGTCTGTGAGTGTGGGTGGGTGGGGGCATGTGTGGTAAATAATCAGGATTATACTAAAGGTTTGGCTCTGAAGGCATCAATTTCTATAATGCACTATTTTTAACAGGATAAACGTCTTCTGACAGTTGGAAATCAACCTATAAATGAAATCAAAGTACGCTCATTTGGATTTCCACGTGTGTATGCCAATGTACAGGCAACTACTGATCATTTATTTGGTGTTGTCCGCGATAAGCCACAGATCTGAGAACTACTCACTGTTCACATCACATGCATACAAGTGATACACTTTATTCAAATCCATTTATTGAGAGATAATAAGGGCCTTTTCAACATTTTGGGGGCATCTTACTTTCCAAAGCAACAATATGGGTGGAGATTTGGCCAACACCTGTGACTTCTAAAAATCTAAATATTGAAAAAATATACTAAAATTGAATAAAATTTGTTTTTAAAAATAGATAATAATTTATTTGCAGATATATTGTAAGATTCTCAAACATATTATGGCAGCTTTTTTGTAACAGGTTAAGTTTGACAGGTGATATCTTGTTTCTGGACATCACAATGTAACCTAAAGAATCATATAACACTCCATTTACATCGCTGTAAGATAAATTGTATAGGAAACCAAACTTGAGCAAATGCCGCGAAACTTTATAGTTAGGCTTCAATGATCATAAATATACAGAACACACAAATATGTTAAATAGAACCAAACTTTGTCATCTCTTCAAACAACGAAGGAATTATATAAGGAACGTATTAGTTGCCCTGATTCCGTTCAGAGGACAACACGTATGATTAGACCGAGATAACCTTTGATAGTTTAACTTAGCACAAAAGATCTTAGATTCAGGGCCACTGTTAATTGTGGAAACAACAGAAGAACGAAGTTTTATTGTTCTAAAAAGTAACAGGATAATTATGAGCACTATAAAATGTTAATAACCTAAGAAAAGGACAATACACAAAGGATATTTTAATTTCCTACGTTAATACTGCATCGTGTGGTTGAAAAAAAAAATAAATAAAAAAAAAGAAAGAGAAACGCGAGGTTAATGCAGCTTCGGCACTTTATACCATATTATCTTTACTCTCAAATTTCGATTTACTTAAAAGCTCCAGACAAATAAATACGTACTGAAATGGAGAATATATCTCAATTATGGGAATGAATAAAAATACTTTTTGAAACTTTATGTTTTTATCCAAATTTGAATTTGCTGAATATATTACATAAAATTTGTTTAATAGTTCAAATACTATAAGAAATCTGTTCTTTTAAATATGTATTATAGTAGATCTTCGTATGAGTTAGTGAACTGCGTACGGAATTTTGTTCTTTATTAATTACATTTTAAAGTAGAAGGATTTGAATTCTAGCGCTTGTTGTGTTTTGAAAACTTGAATATAGCTATAACATGAAAGCAAAGTTTTTCTTGAAAAGTCAATAACGTTTTAAATTTAATAAAACATCCAGGTTTGTAATCGAAAAGTGTGTGAATATGTTATAAGATGACAGACCCTTAAAATTAAATAAAATTAAACCATATAATTTAATCTTTCCCCTTCGAGGAAAAAAATAGTTTGAGTTAATGATTGATTTTACTTTAATGTATTCATCAAGCGAAAGAGAAAAGTAGTCACCATTCTTACATTAAACAACTCATAAATGTACGTGAACTCCATATCAAATAGCACAATTGAACGCAACGGGCACACAAGTTAAGCGTTATTTATTGTTCCAAATAAGTTAGGATATACTACTTATTGCACTCACACAAATGTTAGCGCTTCGAGTCTCTACTGAACTCTTCAGGGCTCACATCACTTTTATGAACTGCTCTAATAAGTTATCAGCTGTACTGGTGAGGGTGTATAGGGGAGGCAAGTTATCAGCTATATTTGTTAGGGTGTACGTGTGAGGCAAGTTATCTGCTGTATTGGTTAGGGTGTATGTGTGAGGCAAGTTGTCAGCTGTATTTTTTAGGGTGTATGTGTGAGGCAATTTATCAGCTGTATTTGTTAGGGTGTATCTGTGAGTCAATTTATCAGCTGTATTTATTAAGGTGTATGTGTGAGGCAAGTTATCAGCTATATTAGTTAGGGTGTCTGTGGGAGGCAAGTTATCAGCTGCATTTTTGGGGGTGTATAATGGAGAGGGATAACAAAGGTAAATGCAAATGAGTACTAGAACCTGAACTTCATTTGTGTACTATACTTATGGCCTCAATTTCGGTTCTGGGTTCCTTAGCGTTCTTTCTTGCAGCAGTTCTCATTCAATGTAAAGACTGATTGTTATAGTCGAGTTTCGTATCGTTTTAAGGTTAGAAATATAACGTAACGCACCGCTATCTTTTGTTTCCTTTACCAAAATTCATCATATTCAATACGGTTGAAAGTTTGTTTTTGAGTCACCCTGAGATCACTATTTGAACGAAAGAGGAATAATATTTTGCCACCTGAATCAGTAGAATAATAATTATCATTTTTTTTTTTAAAGAAAAAAAAAAAACAACAAATTTTAGTCATGCTAAAGTACTATGTCAGTGTATAGAATTCGTTCCGATCATCACTATTCTAAGTCTTAAGCGTGATAACTGTTCTAAGGATGAAGATCTAATTGTCACCTCATCTCCATTAAAATCCCCTCGAAAAATCTTAGTTGTTGCTGTTGTTGTTGTGTATGGTTTAACGCCATTTTTCAGCACAAAATAGGCTATACATGACGGCCAGTATAAATGGTGGAGGAAGAACCCGGGAAAACCCCGGAGAGAACCACCGACCTCCGAGAAGCTACTGGCAAGCTTTCTCACATACCCACATTGGCCGAACCTGAGACTCTAACCCACGCAGACAGAGGTGAGATGGCAATGATCCGTAACGGTGAGCGCTTTAGACCACTCTGCTACTCGGGGCGAAAATCTTAGTTTTGATACTGATCAATAAATATTGTGAGAGACCACAGATCTATCTTATGCGACGTTTCATGATATCTAAAAACAAGTCTGTATTATGTGATGGTTCATGATATGTAAAGACATGTCTATATTATGTGATGGTTCATGATATGTAAATAAATGTCTACATTATGTGATGGTTGATGATTTGCAAAAACATGCATATTTTATGTGATGGTTTATGATATATAAAGACATGTCTATATTATGTGATGGTTCGTGATATGTAAAGACATGTCTATGTTATGTGAGGGTTAATGGCATGTAAAGAAATGTCTATACTACGTGAGGGTTCATGATTTAGCCAGTAATTCATGACATATTATTCCATGTGATTGATAATGCCATATTTCTTATTCCATGTCATTGATAATTTGATTGGCGGTACATTTACTTTTTTCTTTATTGTGAAAAAGACTTTTCCGCACCATTTTGCATTCTTTGTATCAGTATTGGGGATGTGGTAGGAGGATAAGAGCGAAAATTTTTAAAATGCGTAGTTAGACATGTGAGATGTGTTTCCATCGAGTACTGGTCCCATTTAGTTTAGATTATGGCCTAGATCTTATAGACCTACGCTGAGCAAGAGTCTGTTCCAGTTTTATAAAAATTATTGTAATGTACAAAAAATGATACTTACTGAGAATCTGGTCAAGTCCGCTAATAGGATAGTCAGTCTTCTTAATGAAATTTCAGGTCACATCAATACACAGTTGTGGTCATGATTTGAATGGCGATGGACCACCCACACACACACGCATGCACACACGCATGGAAAGGCCTTTTCTTCTGTATGAAAATCTTATAAATCATAAGACCTTGACACTTTGCAAATCTGGCAAGGGTCTGTTTATTGCAACTTTGGTCATCTTGTGTGCTGGATGTCCAAATCTTTTAAAATACTCAGAACACTCTCCCATTCCAAGAAAACTTCCAGGATAACATAGAACCATATCAACTGAGATAATATCCTTATAATCGTATTTAGTATTCCACAATCCGCCGTGTCCGTATTCGACACAACTGCGTTGTATATCTTCAAGAAATTCCAACCGTGTTGGCCTCCATGAATTTTCCTTCTGAGCAAAGGGAGCAGCAACTGACGGAACGGTGATGCAATTACCGAGTAATCGTTCGATAACATCAGTATTCTTCGTGTATTTCAACGCAAGATTTTTCATTTCGTTATGAAGAGATTCTGCACGATCAATATCTCCATTAGGTCGTACAAACTGATCATACTTCACAGATAATGAACTTTGAAATAGCCAAACGGATACAGGATCGCTTTTACTAATTTTGTAAATAAAATCAAGCATATCATCATTATAATATTTATCGGTTCTAGTTCGTGGAAGTAATGTTACGTCCGACGTCCACGTGTGCGCGTTATAATCAACGATCTCTATCGGGATTACTTTTGATTTATATTTTGCTTCGTGTAAAATTTCACCTGTTAGCGTTTTTATATTTATCGGAAATTTTAATTTCTTTTCCAACTCATCAACATCGTTGATAGACGTTCCCGTATCTTTAACTGTTTCTACCCATTTATTGTTTTACGTCGTAAATCTGTTAAACCGTTTCCTCGTTTCGCGTCCGTGAAATGTTCTATATCTCGTTCAGCGACACAATTCAGCGTTGAAATCATCATCGGGCGGAGATCATTAACATTTGGCCGATCATTGAGCGGATATATCGCATAAACAACAGCCGTCACAGGATATGTTCGTTCACAATATGGTTTGACGATACCAGTCAGTATTCCTGGTTTGGAATTTTTATTTAGCGTGACAACATCTCCAGAGTGATGTAATCGAACAGGGTCACGTTTGTCACGGATAATCCAGGTGTCGTCTACCGCTACGATAAATGTTATTCTAAAAAGGTATCTTCGTTCGTGGGTTCGTAGAAAGTCAAGATAATTAATGATTGTCTTTGCTCGCTTGTCATTCATTGTAACAGTAACGTCTTGCCTAATTCTGAATGTTGACCACACATGAGCAGTACCGTCGTTGCGGAACTCTCTCTTGGCTTCATGGACACGATTGATTAAAGTCTTATTCATTAAATCAACATCAACCAGAGTTCGCCTCGGCAATTTATTGGTTGTTCTGTCAAGATCGAATCTAGTTTTAGAGGGCTTAATCGCAGATAATCTCGTAAATTCTACCATGTTATAATTAAGGCAAATATAGATTTAAATTGAACTTTAATTTATAATATATAATGATTCAAGCAAAGAATAGTTGTAAGTGGTTGACGATTGGATCTGCAACTGCTTGTAATCGGGCTTGCGTAAATGAATTCTGTGGATACCACACGCAGAGTGTGCGGCGAGAAGTCTAGAACCAAAGCCATGTTTAAAGTGTACGTAGGAGTCAGGGGTGAAACACAGTTGTGTGTAGAATGCGGCGGTAAAAAATACAGAGCTTTGAAACGGTAAATTATGATAAAAAATGATGGTAGTGAATCTCCGATAAAAACGCTGAAGACTATATCGCTAGATTTTCACGCTAACATATTTTTTGCTAGTAATAAAAATTAATAATTTAGACAAATGATATTTACTATACAAATGGAGCAAGGAAATAACGCCGATTAATTTTTATAGCATCCCTTCATCAAGAATTATGAAGCATCTTCTGCTGGTGTGATTAGGAACTGTCGACTAAAAAAAACAATCGGTTCTATTAATAATGCTGGTTATTTCATGTTTAATGCTGGGGCAAACAGGTATATCTGTCACAAATTTGTGCATGAATGTTTTCTTGGTCTGATCAAAGATGGACTTGTGATTGGCCATATTAACGGCCAAAGACACGATAATTCATTGAATAATTTGCAGGCTATTACAGAGTCAAAATTGTAAACTAGGAGGTACTGGGAGATATGATAAATCTCCAAGACCAGTTTTATCTGTAAATACAGAGACATGGGAAGAAATAGAATTTCAATCGATATATGCAGCTCCCAAATATTTGTGTATTTTCCCAGCTTCGCAGATGAAATGACCAGATCAACATTTAAAAAAAAAAAAAAAAAAAAAAAAAAAAATACAAACAAAGTATAACATTTAAGTATCTAGCGGCAGATGCCGACACCCCTGAATTTTACGATGAAGTAGAACTTTAAAATATTCTTTAGTTTTGCTAAGAGAAATAACTGTGTCAACTAAAGCTTCCTCCAGTGGAGAGATTAAAGAGTAACCTTGCCTGTATTTTATAACGACTTCCACTTATAAATGAAATTATTTGTTTTTGGTTGTCTTTTGTGTTTTTTTTAAAAAAAAATAATCCCTGTTTTTCTGACTTTGTCAGGTTCCTTGCTCCCTCCAGACTTTGTCAGGGATAATAGTTAAGAAAAAAGAGAAAAATAGACAAGACACGCCCCCTGATGTAATCCAGGTGAGCTATGTTTGGATTTTCAGGTATTGGTGACCTTATAATAATTTCTGAAACATATAGTCGTAAGAATGATCCGTGGTCTATCGCTAACGTTGCGGATTTTCATACTCGACATGTTGCGTTCGAATCCCGTGACTGGCAATTTTTCGACGGTTTGTAAATCGCATTTATATTAATTGGTGCTCCAGCCAAAGGAGAAAAAAGTAACGATAACTGAAAATTCATATACACCTCCCCAACATGTTGAACAACGTGATGGGTGCTGATTTTGCACTCCCCGGGGTTTGATTTTGTGTAAAAAATTAAAAATTATCAATATAAATCTGTTGACGTAAAAATTACTTGGTATGTCTATTAGGTGGAAAATGAGGAGCCTCCACCTCATGGTAGTGCTGTAAATATCATGATGCTTGATGCTGTAAATAGCTTGATGCTGTAAATATGCTACTAGAATTAAGTATGTGTATTGTGCCGTCCACACATTCCAACAACAACAATTAAGGAATGTGTTAGAATTAAGTATGTGAATTGTGCTGTCCATGCATTCCGACAAAAGTTAAGAATGCAAATATTTGTTTTTTGAATAAATATTTATTATATAATAAATTCCGAAAATATTAATGTTGTTATTTATGCGATTAAAAAATTACATGATGATGATACAGAACTTCCTGATCAACCTGATCCTGAAAAAAATCACAAAAGATTTTGAAATATTACAAGAACGAAAATCTGAAGGAAGATTCACACTAGCAGCCGAATACAGGTTTATTAAACTACTCCAACAGGCAATGAAATAATCACTAATTTATGTCGATGATGATATAATCGTCCGGCAATTCGTTCCACTCGCACAAGCGATTGAAAAAATTAGGTCAGAGTTATGACGCGAATATGAAACAAAAAGGATTATGAGTGCACGTGTAAGACAGTTGAAAAAATTATGTAAGATTGTAAACAATCGAATTGTGAAAGTGAAAGTTATGAAAATGAAAGTTGTAGTTGATTGTAAACAAGCGCGCGTTTTGACTATTATCCCCCACTGAAATTATCCCCCTACTGATTATAACAGGGATTATATCAGGGTTGATTATAATTTTGATTTTGATTTTGATTCTGATTATAATATTTATTTTGACTCTGATTCTGAGTATAATATTTATTTTGATTCTGATTCTGATTCAGATTTAAATATTTATTGTGATTTTAGGAGATTTCACAAAAATCAGTCAGTTCACGATCACACATACAAACTTATTCTGAGGGATTTATCTCGCAAATCAAGGTGTCCGTGTTGGTCAGTAGATCTGAAATGTATCCGTAATAATAGCGGATTATGGCATCGTAGATAAATCGGATTAACAGGTACTGACACAATTAAAAACCCAGGTGGAACTTCAGGGGTGAATGAATATAAGATATATCCCTGCTGTGCCTGCTGGGGTTGTTCAAGATCTGCTTGATAACTGCCATCGATCGCATCACACACCAGATTAACTGCAATCGTTGATGCAATATTAACACACCTGGTGATACATGACGACCACCACCCGTCTGGATGATTGTTATGGGTTGGAATACTCAGAGGAGGGGATAATTTTCTCCATGATTCTAGTATCGCTGGAAAAGTTATATCAATGATATCATTGGCGTCGGCGAGTTTAAATCCCGGTATGATGAATTTTGCTAATTCCGCTTCTGTGATCGCGTAACGTCTGAGAAACAACAACTTAAATGTTGTTGTATTCTTATCCGTGGAAGATCGACAAATTCATCTCCAATAACAATCATTGTTTCAATAATAACCCAACTGACATATTTCAGGTCCGATACAACTTGATTTAGATGTTGTATCGTTTCAATGATTTGCTGCTTTAGATCGTCGTTTAGATATTCTCGTATGTAACTTGGAAACAATTGACGTAGTTTGCTGCGTACACGCATGTGTTCAGGCGTAATAGCTTCGACGTACGAATTAATATTTTTGTCGATGATTGGCTTATTGTTATCATTATAATCATAGAAAGCTTTAAATGGCCTTGGAAGCTTTGTACCATCACTCGCAGTAAAATAATCTTTTTCAGGATCTATTGGCGACCCGTCAGCACTAATTCCATAATTCTGTCAGCACTAAATCCATATACCTGGATAATTTTTTCGATATTCTGGAAGGGAAGAAAATATTCATTTATCTGAAACATAATCAGACCGTTTAGGGCGAGGGGGTGCTTGTGGTGCTGGTGGCTGTACTTCTGACCATCCTAACACAGTTCGGATTGACGACTGATATATATCTACGATGTAGTCAGGCGTCGATATTTCAGTGGCGGCTGATAACGTTGGCTCATGAACCGTAATAGCGATTTTGGATTCTTTCCTGTGATAGATTTAATCCTGCGTTGGAATTCACTATTGATCTGTCCTATTTGATGACAGCTCGTAGGAATACCAACAGCTTGCCAAACGGGGGTTCCATCAGATTTATTTTTATACGCAAATGCCAATGAATTATTTGCTTGCAACCCACCGAACGATTTTGATCTAATAATTGGCCAGCTGTAATATACTCGCAATTGCGCTTACGCTATTTCTTTGGCTGGAATTGCCGTTTGAAAGCTAACGTCAAACTCAGGCTTGGTTGAGCTTGCTCATATCATCTTGGTTGTTGGTGGTGTTGTATTAGCGACGATTTGTTCTAGCAATTCTTGCGACATTATTATTTAAGTCCTGATTTTAAATGTTTGAGACGGCGGCATCTTTAGATTGTGACTGTCTTTGTCGGAGACGGCGGCGTCTGCTGCTCGGGTTGGATTTCCAGTTGTTTCGTGGTAAACCTTAATCATTTCTGCAAATTCCTGACCTGATAATATTCCATCATTGAACCCTGATGATATTAGAGATGATAATTTGGCATGTGCGCGTGTTGCCGCTGATAGCAGCATTGAATATTCGTGATATTCGTATAACTTATCAGCAGCGCACGTAGATATCTTTTTTTTTGCGATGATATTAAGGATGCTAGCAACCCTGGTTATAACTGCAACACCAATTCCTATTACTGATGCTATTATGTATGTGGCTGATAATGATCCGATTATAGTTGCTGTTCCAGCGACTACGGCGGATGCAGAATATACAATTATGTCAGTAACAACGACACGTCTGCAGTAATTTTTTTAGTTTTACTGTATGCGCATCAATGATAATTTTCAGTTGGGTCTGCCATAAACACGCTAGCTCGTATCTGAAACGTTGAACGTCAATCGATTGGTTCATTATATAAATTGCTAATATTTTAAGTAAGTAGTGTATTGGCGACGAATTCAATACACCAATAATAATACAAACCGGGGCCTTCTTTTTCGGGTTCCACCACTTATGTTTCCTCGTCGTTTTGCTCCAATATCACTAACACAGAAGACCCACTAAATGGATAATACCAGGAAATTGTGGGAGATGTAAATGTTGTAGTGCCGTGTACTGAGAACCTGTATATGCCGGTAAACTCAGCATGATGTTTGATAGATTTATTTGATCCCCATATTGTTGATCCAGACGCTATTGTATGTATTACGTCATCGGTAATCTTTTTTATGTCAGAGATCTTAATGTCGATGACTGCTGGACTCTCAAAAAATTCATTAATGGCTCTATTTGTGTTTCTACGAAAATTTTGTAAAAGCGGTTACATGACTAGCATATTCAGATCTAAATGTGGTCATTCCATCATTGATTATCATTAACGAGGTCATCATCGGGATGTTGCTATTGTCGACGTATTTCTTCGTTGCAACGTCATCATTTGATTCTGGTTCTCCAAGACCAGTAATTTTGTTGTTAGCCATATTGAGAGAACCAGTCATTGTATCACCGGTAGATCGTAAACGATCAGCAACATATTTACTGATCTCAGTTCTGATCGTGGCGTTGTTGCTGTCTACGTATTTGTTTTGTTGCCACATCATCATCTGATTTTGGCTCTCCCACATTAAGAATTGTATTTCTGCTCATGTTGAGATCGCCATACATAATATCTCCAATTCTTCTGATGCGTCCAGCAATCTCTACCATGAGTGTTAGAATTGATTCCTCTGAGTTTTTAATTTACCGTTTTTAGCAAATACCACTAAGTTATCTTCTGTCGCACCTGGAACCCACATAATAATATCTGTCAACGGGATATTGCTCATCGTTAACCGTCCTTGCTGATCCTGAAAAACAACAACTTCATTTTGTCCTCATCTACGAGACGCAAAAGATTAGCGAGCTCATCCTTGACCAGGTCATGGGTTGCATATTTGGATAAGTCACCTTGGGGCTTACCCCGAGTAAGACTCCGATCAGATCTTCCGTAAATATCTTCCATTGTATATTCACTAAGACCTGTTTAAAGCATTGGACGACGTGGTATACTCGTGCACGACTTTATGAGGTGGTGTTAGGGATCTTGACACAACGTCGAGCACAGCAAGTATTTCATGACCACATATTGGCGGATCAGTTATTATCTGTGTTGGTAATGTTGAATACCAGACGGGAGTGCTTTTAAGCCCGTCAACATATTTTAAAAATTCTTTTGGTGGCGCCAACCCATACTAATCAAAATAAACAATTCAACGTGGGTCGATCACGTATGCAACCCAGTGAGTACCTGGACAGAACTTCGATCGAGATTAATGATACCAGTTTCAACACGGTTGGTTGTTTTGGTAATTGATCACGCGTAAAAACACCTCTGAAGTTTCTGATGTTTAATTTTTTAGCAGCATCAAGTAAATCAAAATTGGACATGGGAAGCATGTTTAGCGAAGTGTCTCGGGCAGTCTCAGACGTGAGCGGCTCGCGGCTTGACCCTACCGTGAACGAGGGGTTCCTGACAGTCTTAGACCCCGTCCTTTTATTTGGAAGTCTTTAGTCCGTGACCTGTTGCTTTCTTTAATGCCATCCCAGCGGCAGTTCCAACAACACCAAGTGCAGCTGCTTTTTCAACAGCTGTGGCTTCAGCGGCTATCAACGCTGGTATAGCTGCAAGAAGTGGAAATATACCACCCGTCTTGGCAATATCTTTAATGGCGCCCGCAGAAAGATTAAGTCTAACACCAGTCGCTGGTCGTTTAGCGTCATTGAAGTGCCTGAGTTGACATTCTGTCAGTGATAGTTTGTTTTTGACCTTGTAACGCTGATGATTTCAGCAATAGTTTTATTCCAGAATTCTTTCTTAATGCTGATTGTAGCTTTTTAATTTGACCAGGAGTCAGAGTAACACTAACATGATGATATGACATTATAGTATCATGAGCGATTTAATTACTGATCACGAGTGATCCAGTTACATGTTTTCCACTGGGGCATCAATGACTCTCCTCGTCCACGAACACCTTCAAGCAACGTAGTTTTGTCTGAGAGTATAACAGTGATTGCTCTGTAATTAGCAATAACGACTCTTGCCACACGAGCTCGAAAGTGTTTATCAACGACAGATTGTCTAAATAAATTCAGGTGTTCCAGCTAAATGTAATAAATCGGATACAACATTGTAAAATCCAGTTGTGATATTTGTAGACCAGAATCAACATTTTGATCACGTCCCATAAATGTCATCAAACGATGATATGCACGTGCTAAATGATTGTTATCAAAATTTTATAATATATCTTCGGATGGTTCTAGATGTCCATTTATTCTCAGTGAAACTTCAGTAATACCAAGTTTGTCAAATATCATTATACTGTTTGTTTGTGAGTTTACTCGTTCAGTATTTCGGAAAGCAATGAATATATATGTCACGGTGCACAGACACCTTGCTGTGACGCTATCTGCAATGTGAATAAACCATTAATGATACTTTGAACACTGTCTGTGGTCATCGTCATCCATGATAATGTCGATTTACCACCCGAGTCCATAAAAGAGAGCAGCCGTTGTTCTTCAGCGAGTGATGGAATCATTGTTGGCATCCACAAAGAACGTTTTGTCAGTATTACTCTACTAGCATCACAGAGAGGGCGCCAGATTGCATCATCGTCGGTAGCCTTTCGTACGAGTACAACTGTATGCTTAGCTCCAAAAATAATCTTTCTGACATTTCTGCAGAACCAGAAGATATGCGACAGTGGAATTGCGCATGAAAATCTTCTACGTCCATTCTTCAGCATTGATCGACGTGTTGCAAAGTGTCTTTGGATTGTATGCGACTGGTGTTACATGTAAAGAAAGAAATTTTAAATTTTTGAGAAAGAAATACAAGCAAAATTATTTCTTGATATATGGATTTTTATTATTAAACACTATTTTAGTAATTATAGAGTCCTTCCTGGGCCATACAATATTTTTTTTTTGTTTTTGTTTTAAAAAATAAACACGACAAAATAACTTTTGGGGAAAAAAATCCATGGCCATCATGACCCTTCTCTACGCATTAAAACAGCTCCTAGGCTTGCATAATAATACGCACTCATATTGGATGGAGAATTCCCTGGGCCACCTCTCAAGTCTTTTTCTCTTTTTGTCTTTTCATTAGGCTTAGGTTGTTTGTTAAAAAGAAATGGTGTAGCTGCGTGGATGATTTTAAAAAAAAAATAAAGTATCATGAAGTGGTCTAGGATTTCTTAAAATAAGTTTGGCGGGGATGATCCTTGACTTTATCAAAAAATTATTTTTATCATGTTTATCATGTAGGATACTACTGGTGTTAAAATCTCTCTCTCTCTCTCTCTCTCTCTCTCTCTCTCTCTCTCTCTCTCTCTCTCTCATATATTCCTAGGCCATGCGAGTTTAAATACATTCACCGTGTTTGAGCCTTACACTTTTCCTGTAAATGTTAAGTGACATGCCAGTGTTTGGTAACGATCACAGTGACTCTTTCTGATCACTCATTACGGTCATCCAAGATAGCAATGTGACGCAGTCTAATTATCAGCGCTGACGAATTAATGAGTGCGGTATTCTGAAGTGACTTGTGTACAACAATTATAGAAGAATGTCGGGAGTTGAAGTACTAACAAAACTATGGACCAATGCGATTCATTTCATCGAAATTTCACATGTACTTACAGTATCATGCGTAGAATGTGGGCGTGGAATTTTGCACCAAAGTTATCAAAAACAAAGCTATGGTGTAGGCTGAGTGTTGACACTGGATGAACTTAAGAAAATAAACAATGCTGTTGTTGGTATAAACGATTGGGAGTTCTTCGTCTGATACGTGTGTGTGTGTGTGTGTGTGTGGTATTATTCAAGTCCAGGATATTTGAGTGATGGTGTCCTAGGAATGTTTTAAAAATTAGTTTTCCTCATGCAGGTGTTAGGATCTTGGTTTTTGAATATATATATATATATATATATATATATATATATATATATATATATATATATATATATATATATATATATATATATATTGCACCTTGACAGATTCTACAATGACTGAAAAATGCATGATTTCAATCCCAAGTTATCGCTGTATTAACTTTTTCATCAAAAGTACGATAAAACACACTTCTCTCCTAAACATAAAGGTAATATTGCAGAGCCTTAAATTTTTTGAAAAGCTAATAGTCGCTGTCGACTAAGTTTTTACTTTTCTTTTTCAGACCACGTTACATCAGATATCTACCATGATAAAGATGAATGCACACAATCATGCCTGGCAGGCTGCTGCGGTCCTAGCTACAACCACTACTGTTGCGATACTTACCTGTGAGTCTATTCTCGCCAATTATACACGCTAGCAAAACATATTATTATATATATATATATATATATATATATATATATATATATATATATATATATATACTGATTGTAACATTAAGTTCGCTAGGGGAAAATCATCTGTTCTGAGACCAATTTTTTCCCTTCTGGTCTCTTATTGCTTTCCATGACTGCAAACCTTTCATTTAAATGAAGACAAATTTAACTAATTCTTCGTGATCTAATATTCTAGTAATAGACTTAGTTACATCCTTACATCAAGTGATTTGTGAAAATGTTGTTCATTCCGATAGCTTCTCTTTTTCCGAGCTATATTTGTTTCCCGTCATCCACTGTTTTGCTTAAAAAAAATTAAGTTGCCTGATTCTTGTTGATGGCTACCATCATATCTAGACTCTACTGCAGGCGACAAGGAAATGTAATGCTTCCGTGAAGTTTTCACGTTCATTCTAAGCTCCTCAAATGATAAAAACATGCGTCACTTTTACCCACACCTCTGTAAGAAATTCCTTCCGCTTCAAAATCATTCAATCATTGTGTTTCTATTCCTATCAGGGATGCCGGGACCATTGGAGGGATTATAGTTGGCTGTGTTATCGGGCTGGCATTCCTTCTAACAACAATTATTGTATGTTGCTGTTGTTTGCGTAGGAAAGCACCGGGTGCTAGAACTCTCCAACCTCATACAGTTCCATGTAGGTATTGCATATTCAAGCTCTTTATGATTGCAACGCGTTTTAAGATCTGGAAGTAAACACTGACTGAGTAACAAATAATAATAATAATAATAATAATAATAATAATAATAATAATAATAATAATAATTCATCTACAGGTAGGTTGCAGAAATGATATTTGTTGACAGTAACACTCTTTCGTCTATCATACCAAGGTTCAAGTTTGTGAAGGTCTTTAATAATCAGTGTTAATTACTTCCTTTTATTCGTCACTGCCATTCTAGTGAGGGCAATAACATATCGATAATACACATACATAAATGTAACCGCCTACACTTCAGTACTTGTGAACACTTAAGTACATGCTCCCACCCACTCATCTGTACTTGTGAACACTTAAGTACATGCTCCCACCCACTCATCTGTACTTGTGAATACTTAAGTACATGCTCCCACCCACTCATCTGTACTTGTGAACACTTAAGTACATGCTCCCACCCACTCATCTGTACTTGTGAACACTTAAGTACATGATCCCACCCACTCATCTGTACTTGTGAATACGTAAGCACTCTTTCTTTTTGTAATTTAAAATATATTTTATTTGACTCTCCATCTAATCATGTTATCTGGGACTGGTGTGATACTAAGAAGACTGTGGCCATTCATTGTACATAGTTATGGCCATTATTCTATACAGAACACGAATTTGTGTGGCAATTAAACACTGCATTGAATGCCTCATTTAAAACAAATTAGATATTATTTGGTAGCCACTAAGAAGACATAGGGGAAGATCGATGACCGGCATTTTTGACAATGATAAGAGAAATGTGAAAATACCCCCCCCCCCGAAAGTAGTCAAAGCAAAATAGAACCAACCCCCCTTCCCCCCCCCCCCCAAATGGTATAGTTATCGCAAGTGCTACGACCACCTCTTTAAACTCAAATGCAGAAATCCATTTTCTACAGGAGTTAAGTGATTGTAAAGATTCTATAGTTTTAGACAATATCTTTAATTAGTACGGTGGCATCACTTTGTAACTCTCAGTAAAATCTCAGTGGAACTCACCTAACATTTGTTGCTGCTTCTAGATCGTCGTCGTCGTCATCCCTCCGTCTTCGGGAGACGATGGTGTAGCTTCCGGTTGGGTGTCCTATCTGCACCTTCGCGAGTGGCTGAAGAGTCCGACCCTAGAGTGACAGTCTCTGTTGCACTTGCTGCAGGCGAACGTTGATGCTTGTTGAGGCTGTTGTTGTTTCGCCTTCCTCCTGGCTCTCTTTGTAGCGAGGTTTGTGTTTCTCGCTTCCTCGGCTTTCTGAACGCCCTGTAGACAGCAAAGCGCCAGGCGCGGTCGTGAGCACAGCTCTCCAAGTCGTTGACGTTAATGTTGGCCGTCTTCATGTCCTTCTTGCAGACATCTTTGTAACGCAAACGTGGCCATCCAGTCAGTCGTGCGCTTTCTGCTAGCTCGCCGTATAGCAGGTCCTTGGGAATGCGGTCTGGGTCCATTCTCTTGACGTGGCCGAGCCAGCGAAGGCGCCTCTCGCTGAGAATGGAGAACATGCTGTTCATGCTGGCGCGTTCCAGAACCTCTGTGTTGAGTACTTTGTCCTGCCACTGGATGTGCAGAATGTGCCGCAGGCATCACAGTTGGAAGCTGTTGAGTTTTCTTTCATGGCTCGCGTAAGTGGTCCATGCCTCGCTGCTGTAGAGGAGTGTGCTGAGCACGCAGGCCTGGTAGACGCGCAGTTTGGTCTTCTCAATGAGGTTGGGATTGTTCCAGACCTTCTGGTTCAGTCTGGCCATAATTGCTGCTGCTTTGGCAATCCTGCCGTTCACCTCAGCATTAATGGAGAGCGAGCTGGAGATGGTGGACCCAAGGTATGTGTAGTTCTCAACAACTTCGAGGTTGCACCCATCGATGGCGATTGTGGAAGGGGAGTCTACATCCTGCGACATGACGTTCGTCTTCTTCAAGCTGATGATCAGTAAAATCGCAGTGGAACTCACCTAACATTTGTTGCTGCTTCTAGATAGTAACGTTATAAGTCAGTGTTTAGAAACTGGCTTGTGTTTCACGTGGTTTTTGTTCATGAGCGTTGAATCAGAAGACCCACAGCATATGTATCTACACACACACACACACACACACACACACAAGATGTTTGCATTAGTGAAGTGTGGGTGCATTTCTTTGATGAGGCATTGCATTATGTGTTGAAGTTAACTTCGTAGTTCTAATCGTATATATGCATTAAATTTTTTTTCGAATCAGTACAGTCAAGAGCCATTTTCAGTACATGTACTAAATGTATGTATGTATGTATGTATGTATGTATGTATGTATGTGAGTATTTTGAATGCATGGCGCAAAATTGTATAATAAACAAATATTCTTATTAATTATTTATTGTCTGAACTGGAGAATAAGGCCAAATTATTTATTTTGTGTTGCCTATCATGTAGTTTAAAAGTTACATACAACCGATTTGATAACGACGAACACCACCACTCATCTTTACTGTATTGTTTTGCTATCTCCAGAACTCGTACGTAATGTATCCTAAATGAACTATATATATATATATATATATATATATATATATATATATATATATATATGATGCTTTTATAAGCAACGAGTTTTAACCTGAATGCTTTGTAAAAAGGTTTTATAAAGGACTAACAACTTTGCATAAATCATAATGTTGTTGCTGATTATAACAGTCTAATGATAGTAAACCTTTTACCATATTTTTTCAATTTTCACAACAGGGACGGCAATACCTTCAACAATGACCAATGACACTCAAATGACAATGACACCATTGACGCCAGGGCTGTACCCACCGCCGTATGAGGAATGCCAGCGATATGGGAATATTAATCCAAGTAGCGACTTGGTTCTGGACACAAAGCAATATGACGCACCGCCTCCATCGTACGAACAGGCAATCAAGAACTACCAAATCCATGATAAAGACGGTTGTTAAAAATGATTAAGTTTACTGTGTTATGTAATGAGTACATGCAGTTATTAGATTAGAATAAGAGAGAAAATTAAATGACTGGAACGGAGACATATACTAGTATCCACCACCGTATTACCTGGTACGAATAACTCCTTGAGACGCATTCGTATTTTAAATTTTTAAAAAAAAAAAAAATGATAAAAACAAAGAGAGGACGAAATTAGGAAATGAAGAAAAAAAGACGAAGAAGTTCATGGATAGCCACCAAATTTCGAAATTGAATCAATGTAGACACTACTTATATTCACTCACTATCCGCATTAATAGACACTGACTAACTGTCGTAGCCTGAAATACATTAAGTATGTTATATTTCTTTCTGTTTTAACCGAATAGATAAAGTTTGTCAGAAAAGATGTGAAAATGTCACTTTAATATATATTTTGACCTTTGCCATTCGTTTAAACACCAACGAAGAGGATAGTATGAACGACTAATGTACAAAATTTGTGTAATTACTGACCAGTGAATAATCTGACGAGTGTCACGATATCCAAGACAGTATAATTGGGTATGATGATGTTTCCCACTCCAATAAAAAACAAAAGGAAAAGAAAATGCAGACTTGCACTATACGCATGAAATAATTTAAAGACCCTCACTTCAATGTTTGGAGGAGTGATGAAACGTATAAAATGATGGAATAATTATATTACAGAAAACGTAAAGACATATTAGACTTGTATTGTCAAAGATAAAGCTTCCAGAGTAACATATAGCAATCAATGTTGAATGTTTTAGAAAAGGGCCAGCTTCATTATATCGGTAGATCCGATTTATTAAACATTCAGAAATAAATAAACTTTGAACATTGCTTTAAAAACATTTCATATTGAAATGCCGTATATTTTAAGTCCCGACCAGAAACCTGGAGTAGAAAAAGAATGTCTGGGCTAGAATATGTAACAAAACTATGAGATCAATTCTTAGGGGAGTAGAAGGTAGAAATTGTATTTAAAAAGACAATTTCGTGACTGGACATGTATACTGATTTCGATACCATTGAAATTCTGTATTAACTGTTTATTATGTACATATTTATAAGGTGTATATATATTCAGTTATGGTACTAGACATTGGTGGAATTTAGGTCTGTATCGCACTGAAACAGTTTGTGGTGGTATGTATATCTGTATTGTGTGTTTGACCTTTGGTGCACGACTGTAGATTGCAATAAGCTATAAATAGATTGTTTATTTGAGTTTGTGTTCTATATAATGTACCTGTTTGGGGTAATTTCCCACTGGATAACTAAGTAAGGTGGATTGTGTTGCAACATAAGTCAGGTGGGTTGTATTGCGACGTAAGTCACGAAGGGAGGTAATGCGAAATAATATAATCGTGCAGATGTATATAAAGAAAGAATGGATTCATTCATTATACCGGTTTCCTATGTTCTTATTTTAAAATCAGTCTGCAGATGAATTTAATGATGCCTTTAGATAGAATCTGAGAGGAATCATTTGTTTGGATTATTCATTGGAATTACAACTTTCTCATTGACTTTGGACTAAAATATCATTCTGGGATTATCGTGAATCATTTTAAGGAGTTTTGGACAAGGCATTGTGATACATTAAGATTGTTGGAACTGCAGCATGTTCACAGTGTTAGGTGGACATGTTCAAATTTATAAAACAATGCTAGGTGAACATATCCAAATTTAGAACACAGTCCTAGGTGCACATATTCAAATTTAGAGCACAGACCTAGGTGGACATATTCAAATTTAGAACACAGTACTAAATGGACATACTAAGATTTGTCAATCGCATGGATCATAGTTCGACTGAAGACAGATTACTGTGAAACCTATCGTTAATTTAATTTGTATGGCAGTGAGAGATATAGTTGGAAAAAGTGTGAAAAAATGTATGAAAGGGTCTTACGTTATTCATTGCTTTTTACAATACGACTTTTTTATTGCTGAATAATTGGGATTTCTTTTGTCAGCCACAGATAATTGTAAGACATTACAATTTTGCACTTTTGGTTCAATATGCAAGTCTGGGATCTAGAGTTTGATATAATGTATTATCAAATATTGAACATATGATCATTGGTATGACTTATTACTGTATTGCAGTAGTAGTCACAAACAAATGTATGAATACATCGCGTCTTTCGATGTGGACATTAGTAGGGTTTGTCATAAGTATGAAAAACTTAAGTCGAACATGATTTTATTGATAAGACGTATTATTTCAAGGATAAATTGCTATGCTTGCTGGCCACAAACTCTTGTATATGTGTTTATCCGTTGCATCTTAGATTCATTTGGTATATATTAGAATGAACAGACTGGCAAATTTAAAAATAAGTCATTTAAGACTCATGACTATTAATTAGACACAAGAGTAGATTTTGGTAAATGTATAAAACAATGTCACACTGAATGTGTGACCATTGAAAAGGCTTATGTATTTACTATCGAAGTAGTGTTGTTGCCGACCATAAGAAATTTTAGATGAATTTTTATATATTTATTCAATTTGTCTGAGCATTAGACGTTAGTAAATATATGAAAAATTACACATTGAACGTGTGTCCATTGGTAAAGTTATCCTTTTACGTACGAAATTGTGTCATTTAAGGCAGCAACCAACTGCATGAATTTTCATACCATTCATCTTTTGTTCACATTGTAAGCCCAGGGAATAAACTTTGATTAGTGTATGAAAAATCTCATTTTGAATACATGACTTAATATTTTACTATCGCAAATAATAGCATTGTTGGACACAAACAACTGTCGGAATTTTCATACATTGTATCTTTGCTTCAGCTTACCAATCTGGAGTATAGGCTTTTGCATAGGTATAAAAACTAATAGGTTTTTATTATATTAAACAATGTTACCTGCTGATAAAAATCAGCTAGGTTACACTAATAGCGACTGATTCATTGACCACCACAAATCAAACGATCTATCGTTACTATGTGCAGTGATTAGGTAAACATCGAGTTGTCTTGACATAGTCACAGTCTTTCAAATTCCTTTTTACCTTGGGATATCATTGCCTAATTAAATCGTAACGTTACTTTCAGTATTACTCGGTATTTTCAACACTGGTATCACTAATTGTAGTGGGTTTCCAGTTTTCGTTCATTTTGTTGTTGATCCAAACCACGAATTTGAAGTCCCAATGATAAATGACAAAGAAGTCCAACCCATCCCATTTTCTTATTTTGTTTAATTCATAGAGGTTAAAAAAAGCTATTTGGTAAATCAACATCGTGTCTGTTATCTAAGTTAAAATATTAGCTTTTACAAGTGTTTATTTTATTTTGATCCTTTAAAAATAAATGTAAAGCATTTATAGTGTATCTAGACGGTAACCGGGGACTGTAATTTCCATTCGCTGCTTTAAACAGATATATTGTGACATAAGGAAGGATAGAGAGAAACGATTCAAACACAAGTATTACTGAAAATATAAGAAAAAATAATACACTATACTTGGATATGAAAATTAGATTTAATACTGATGCAAATCAATTCTTCATGCAGATAAAACAGTTGGAGAAAATTTTGAATCCAGGTGAAAGCCTGTCTCTTTTTATTATTGCATGGTTTTGCCCAATAAACAACATTACTAAAATACTAGAACTATTGCTTCATGCAAAATTACCAATGAAACACTATATATATATATATATATATATATATATATATATATATATATATATACACACACACACACACACAGACACACCATTACATCAGAGTACTGAAGCCGGCACTTCACTGATTCAACAGAGAACTGCAGTGAAGGCGCTCTGTTCTAGTGCGATTGAAGAGGAATGATGATGATAAAGGAATTGCTTCCCTTTAATTACTGGACGTAATTCTCCAAGGCGGTAAATCCCAATAGTGAAGATATTCATACAGATCAAATGAAAGTCAGTGATTAGTTTCCATTTGCAGTGTTTAACGCCATACTTCAGCATATGACAGGCTATACGTGGTGACCAGTAAATTTGGTGGAGGAAGAACCCGGCAAGACACCGAGAAGAGTTACTGACCGATGGGAACCTACAGGCAAGCTTTCTCACTTACCCACGATGGTCGAGCCGAGACTCGAAGTCACACAGACAGAGATAAAATGTGTGATCTGTAGATCTGCAGAGCGCCATTGACCACTCGGTCACGTGGATCCCCAGAGATCAAGGGATGACGATAAAACATATTGATTTTGGCAGTATTTGACCACAGCTATATTTTCAAAATATTTACTCTCGACCTGAATAAAACGATACTGACAAACCCAACATTCAACTCACTCAACAGTTGTTAGCATGTTTAAAATTATACTGATTTTCTTGCATCTTTAAGTGTAATGAACATGACAACAGTTATACATGTGCAACTCTCAACAGACAGTAAAATTTATAGATTTAAATATCAGCAATTATTTTACATTTACATTTAAAGATCGTAGCTATTAAACATTTTTTCTTACTTTTTCATCAACTTTTTCCTTAGCCCCAAGTAATCAGTTGACTTCATCCCTATTTGATATCAAATAAAGTTTAATAGATTATTTATAAATAATATGTCTTTCAAAACTCTGCCACATTGGCAAACAGAAACAGATTGCCGCTGTGAGTTCATCCGCTATTTAAGTGGCGAAAAATGGCTACAAATGGGCTGCAGCCAATTCCTGATGACTATGTTAAGCTCTGGAGAAATCCTTTGGTTCGTTGCAGGACGACGATACAAACCACGTAGCCCGCTCAGAATTGTACCCATGCGGGAAGCATAACTTTGCACCATTCATACATGTATCAGGTGACACTGGACTTTTCTGTAAAAGCGAATAATGTATAGTCTTACACACCTCTCGAGACATGGATGTGACGTAAAGGCATTAATGCTCCTGATGGCCCCATAAAAAGTTCAAATTAAGGGTTCAAGATTTTGTACGCAATTAATGTGCAATAGCCATGATTATTCACATGTGGACTCCCAGCTTAAATCTTAATTTTGTACTTTCTTTATGTGAAAGCGGCCATGCCAGAGTGGTGAGAAGCACTCATACAGTTGATGTACAGGTATATCAGCATTGGCTGATCATAATTAGATTGCCTTGTAAGAAAAATAATCATGTACATAAAAAATATGCCTGTCTGCAAACGAATTGACATAATTTGTACATTTGGTGTGTGCTGTTTCAATACCAGTCCATACCCCGCGAACCAGAACAACTTGAAGGTCAGGTGTGTCACGTGGAGTAATTGGAAGCGATTGTGCTAAATGTACATAATACATCATTGTCTTTTCTTTTAACCTATTAGGAAAATTCTGTGCCCAGAACATCGCAGATACTAACAGGAGACAATTCATTAGTATTACCAAATATTAATATTTCCGGTCTAAAATCATCCATGACCAGAATTCTTTGAATATTTCTGGCCCTGTCTACAGCAGCACTATTGGACTGCACTACTAGCGCAGCATTAGCTGGCTATTGGATCTCTGCCATCTCATTAAAGGTTAGCGGGATGGTTCAGGTGGTTATGTGGTTGAAGTGCTTTACACAGGAATGCAGACTGTCGTTTTGATCCATGAGATAAAAGAACTGAAAGAAACTTTAGAACTTTAAAAGTATTTTCAGAATATTCATTTAATTTTTGAGATTCGTTCATTTTATCTATTTTTATTGTAAGCATTACTTTGCATCTTTTGTATATCTTATTCTCAAATAAATATCAACTCTATCAATTTATGCAATTTAAACCTTGCTTTATATTTTGTCCTTGATACAGTAAGTTTAATTATTTTAACTGAAAATGAGTCAAATTTAACTTGCTTTAATCACAGCTAACATTTACCCACACACATCCAATATAAATAAAACTTTATTGACAAAGTTATTATTTCAAAAATAATTATTAATCTAGCGAGTACTGATGTGCCAAATGATTGCCGAAAAGCTACAATGAATCAGTAAGGGGTTGTTAAATAATTGCTTTAGAGCTTTGGACGTGTGGAGAACAAAATCATCAACCGCCATTGATGCTGTACAAATGAAAAGGGTTGGGTAGGAGGTTAGTAATGAAAAGAAGCGGTTAAAATAACAAATTGGTCTTGCAATGCAGTACATTACACGATCTAACTGTTAAGTTTTGTTGCTTTTTTAATCGCAAATAAAAATTACTACTGTTGTTGCTGCTGCTGTTTTTCATAGAGCCCTGACAAGGCCTGGGCCATTGATTATGTGGGCTGGCATGTTGTTCACAGAGCCGTGACAAGGCCTGTGTCATTGAAAATGTGGGCTGGTATGTTGTTCCTATAGCCTGGGCGATTGACTATGGGGTCTGGTATGTTGTTCAAATAGCCGTGGCAAGGCCTGGGTCACTGACCATGGGGGGTGGCATCTTGTTCATAGAGCCATGACAAGGGCTGGGCGATTGACAATGTGAGCTGGTATGATGATTGCGGGCAGTATAAGCAATATGCTATAATCAACGACTAAATTGCAATATCTCAAGCATAACGAATCATTATAGCATGATGAATTATCCAAGAAGCTTAATAATAGAACAAATTCATTTATATATGTTAATATAAACGCAAGAGATAAATTTACCAAGAACTTGTCTCTTACTGAAAGCTGGTTGCAAGAATGCCTGTAGTCATTACAGCTGCACTGGTGGTTAATTCTAATCAAGGATGAGCGGACATGCATACAGGATTTGCTGCCCTTTAATAATTGAACTTAACTGCTCGAAGGAAGTAAAATCCAATGTAACTAAGTGCATGGAAGATTCCCTTCTAGTGTTTATTTAAAAAAATAACAATATTTGTCCTCGGTAAAAGCGAAATTAATAATTGATCTTCGTTTTAGTCAGAGTCTGCTAATTGGGTGTTGGTGATCGCAGACAAAGCAATGGAAGGCTTAACCCGTTGTTGGAATAAAATCTTGTCTTATTTGTATGATAATATTCTTTCTCCATATATAATTTCACTTTTATCACCATTCCACCCGTAGGATCCAGGACCAGAAAATGAAAATGTAGCGAGACGGACGCTGGACAATGTTTAAATATTGGTTTCTTCGTTTCTATGACATAATGATCATGCTACAACTAGCCATTACTTTCAATGCATTTAAGGATGTTCAAATTCTGTATTATTCTAACTGAAATTAGCGTTTCAAGTACACACATATACATTCTATAATTATTGCAAACACACGATTACATACACATTATTTTGACAGTTATGGAACCATGCTGTCCTTGAAACATGTTAAAACCCGCTGATGGGGAGAAAATGCTTATGGGAATTTTAAATCTATAAATTATTTTCTTGGATAGAAGCTCCGCTATTGTTATAATACTGAGTTTATATTTCATTAGGAAGAGATTATAGGATAAGGGAAATAACTCAGTTTCCTTTTCGTGATTCAGCCCTACTGATTCCATACTAATTATGTATCTGGTTTGAAACGATCTCCGATAGAAGAACTCTGCGTTGCATGGGATAGTTTGGTATATTGGCCAGTGTCAAATTTCTTGACTTGAGGCTATGATGTGGCTTTTTCAACTTTTTTTGTTTAATAATTAAACATTTTAATATATTTGTGAAATAGGTGTTTCGGGTTTGTGCTATTCTCGAAATTGATGAGAGGCTTACACACCTCCTAAAGTAACTTCACACAGTGTAGACACTGAAATACCATAGGAAGCAGAGCTAACCACTCACAGCAGTGGGTTTAAGGCAAGTAGAATATATGCAAAATAGCATGGCAACTTTTTGAATTGTATGAAAATGTTTATTACACAGTCGTTTTCAAAATTATCACAGAGGGAAAGGTTTGCATTTTTACTCTGTGAACATCACCTTGTGAAAACGGAATGCATGAATTTTATGCTGGGGTGCATACATTCCTTTTGCTATGTGCCTTTTATTATTGACTTGCCAGGTCAGCTGAATGATATTCTTATGTTTTGTTGTATAAAAGTTATCCAAAAATATGGATCCTTTTGACTATCCTGGTATTTTAGGCTTTAGTTACGAGGGGATGTTTAAGTTTCAATGTATTATCATTCTTACCATTATCATCAAGTTAAGAAAACTACATAGGTCAAATTTAATTAAATATCAAGATTCTCTTGAAGGAGGATTGAAACTTTTCTGTTAAATTAAAACTGTTTATTTGTTATCAGACAGAAACTCTTAATACTTTGATACAAATAAGAAAACGTCTAGATGATGCAGATTTAATTGTAACATATATCGTAAAGTATGTTTATCTTAAATTTTCATAAGCTATAGTAACAAAGAACCACATCTGAAGATCAGTAATGACAGCTCCACATGAAACTTTATTGAAGCTTACATTATTCTAAACAGTGTAACTTACCTATTATGAGTCTACGTGTGTTTTCACTGATCAACACCGAGTTGTGAAAACAGAAATATTGTCGAAAGTCCTATCGTTATTAGTTGTCATGTAAAAAAAATACATATCATATCAAAAACTCCATTTCATAAACTCTCCTCTTTCCATATAGTAGGCTCTCGTAAAATAATCCTTATTAACTACTCTGATCGGGCAAATAAATTTCCTGCTATGATAGAGAGATGGCTTTGACAATATACTCTGATTGAGCAAATCGGGCAAATTAATTTAGTACCATAACAGAGAGCTGACTTTGACAACATACTCTGATCCGGCAAATCAATTTAGTGCCATAATAGAGAGCTGACTTTGACAACATACTATGATCGGGAAAATCAATTTAGAGCCGTAATAGAGAGATGGCTTTGACAACATCAGGATTCTAGGTCTCTAGGTGACAAGAAGAATGGCTCAAGGCCACCTGATTGTAGAAGATCAGCGACGCCTGATGACAGGTCAAGATCTTGATCACCATATCAAGGGTCAAGGACAAGACCGCCTGCTGACTATTCCAAGAGCCCTGCGTGATAACTGTTTCCCATCAGTGGAGAGGAAGATGATTATTTATAGACGTTAAGTTTAAGATTGTTTGTTTAAGTTTAAGTTTTAAGCTTTATTCTTGCATTACTCTGATTTATACATTTGCAACTTCGAGTGAAGATGTTATTTCTGTCTCCATTTATCACTATCCGAATCTCCTGCAAGTTCAAGTTTTTGCATACTGCATTAATACACATACATTTATTCCTGGTGCACCATTTTGAGTAGAGAGCTAGCTATATTCTTTTACCTGTTCATACATTATTTTATCCTTCATAAGGATACCTTTTGCCATAAACATCGATGCAATAATATTTTCAATTGTCATGGTATATTTGATTGCATCATCAAACCATGGGATTTCTGCTCGGCAGTACATTGTACACATTCATAGTAGTAATAAACAAGTTTCTTGTAGTTTAGTTTGATATTTTCGCTATGATAATGGCATGACTCTGATCTAGATTTCTTACATAATTTTGATTTAGATATCTTATATAACTTTGTTCTAGATTTCTTTTATAACTTTTATCTAGATTTCTTATATAACTTTGATCTAGATTTCTTATATAATTATGATATAGATTTATTACATAACTTTGATCTAGATTTCACCTTCAATGAGAAAAATCTACATGCCTCCAATATTTTATTGAATAGTATGTGATGGTAATTTATGGCACAGTGGTAAGCGATATTAAGTGTTATTACAAAGGCTTAAGATAGTCATATTCTGTACAGAAATATCTGTTGGAGTTTGCATTATCCGTTGTTATCTCTTAACCCAAAAATCTATATATTTTATTCATATCGAAGTACTGACAAATGTTTATGATATTTTTGTACTATTTCAATGGAAATACATTGAATGCACATTTACTTGATGACATTGATGTTACTTGTGGGTTTTCTCAATTAGGATGAACGTATTTGTTTATAGTATAGGATACAAATTCTTTCTTTGTAAACTTTCTTCATGAGCCATATGTTACAATGTTCAGTCTTGGTGCGGGATGTTATAATACTGAGTTTAAGTGTTTCATTAGGACGAGATTATAGGTAAGGATCGTGATTCAACCATACAGAGTTGGTTATCTTCCAAAGCATGTGTCTGCTTTGGAATATTTAAAACATGTAAGAATGTAAACATAGAAGCACAGTCTGGGCTATTTTTCTATATTATTTATATTTAGGCCTTAAAACTTTGTCATGTACCTACTAGATAAAAGGCTCAAGCTTATCACTGATTCCATTTAGTTTATGTTTGAAGGATTCCATTATAATATATTTTAGTTCCATCGAAATTTGGTGTTCCTTATCCACCCTGTAATTTTCATTCTTTCATCTGTGTGAGTTCTTACGCAGAACAAATACAATTGTGGTGCTCCAGGCACATTTCGTCAGTCCAAGAAACCTTTTACCTTCGAATAAAGTAAAATATACCTGATCGACACAACTGCCATGTCGAAAATATATGGATGTACATATAACACACAAATAATTTATGAGTTTCAAAACCATATTTGGTCTTTAGAAGAGGCCCCTCCCCCCCCCAAAAAAAATACAAGAAATTGTAACGAAATTCTCAGATTAATTTGCTGTACGATTTGAATGACCGTCCAAATACTTAAGGTTGATTTGGTTTTAAACGATCTATTCTAGTAGGATTTAAAGCTGTTTCTGTTTCTTTTATATGTTGCCAATATATTTTATACACATGTGCAGAATAGTTTTAACTATTTGTTTGTTTAATCGCTTCATATGCAAGAAAAGCAACATCAAATTACTCATTGAATCAACATAACTTAGTAAACAGTATGTTTTCCAGACGTTTCGAGCCTTCAAGCGTGTACTTGGCATCCATGATACTTTTCTGGATCACAATGTTATTGTTTATAATGAAGACTCATTATTATTTTGAAGCTTCGCATTATGCAAAAGGTTAGATATTTATAAACATATACTAAATTTGTTCAACTACGCCTGTTGCTACGAGTCTATGCTCTTAAAATAAGTACCAGAAAAGAGTGAAGACGAAAGGTTTTGTAAAATTTAAGAAATAATTTATTTCCCTAGAATACAAAGTGAAAAATGAGAATAAAGAACTTACGGTTTTGCGAATTAAATCCAAAAACAATCCAAGAATTAAAAAAAATAGAAGTCCTAGTAATAAAAAGTTCTGAATGAAACTGAGTTCGAGTCTCGATGAAATCCGAAATTGAAAGCGATGACATCTGTTGTGGTCAGCGAAGTGCTGCTGTGTCAACAGTCTCTTGTTGAATCACAGAAAATATTATTCCAGTTTTGAATTCAATATAAATTCCAACGAATGTCTATATCCAAGAATTTTGTCAGAACACTTTTGTATTTCAAAGGAAAATAATCACTTGAATTCAACAATATGAAGAAAATAAAATTCAACCCAAACTGGCCACAACATAATACAACTTAACGTGTCAAGTGTTTAAAGCCCCACTGACAAAACCTTTATCAAAAATCAGTTATACGACTAATTAAGACACAAAACAGATACCCGGATCAGGGTCAAAAGTTTATTCTTCTGGAAAAAATAGAAGTTGTTACCAATTAATATATGCGTAATCTCTGATTTTTGTTTATCATCTTGCCGATGAAAGTAAGGGGGTTGTGATCACTAAACACAATAATCGGAGAAGGAGCTGAACTAATGTAAATTTCGAAATGTTGTAATGCCAATATCAAAGTTAAACATTCCTTCTCGATTGTTGAATAGTTTCTTTGGTGTTTATTGAATTTCTTAGAAAAATAACACACTGGATGATCAACACCAGTTTTATCTTCTTGAATCAATACTGCTCCAACCCCAACATCACTTGCACCAACAGACAGTTTAAACGATTGACTGAAATTTGGAGCTGTAAGAACTGGCGCAGTCTTAAGTATGGCTTTTAACTTATCAAAAGCCTCCTGACATATTTCAGTCCAAAGAAACTTGCTTTTCTTGCTCAATAAATTTGTCAGTAGTTCAGCAATATTAAAAAAATTGGAACAAAATTTCCGATAGTATCCAGCCATACCTAAATATCGCATCAGTTGCTTTTTACTGACAGGCACAGGGAATTCAGAGATAGCCTTGACCTTAGCATCTATAGGTTTAACTTGTCCCTGTCCCACAATATGTCCTAGAAATGTTACACAAGCACGGCAAAACTCACTTTTAGATACATTAATTGTCAAACTGGCATCAGTGAGTCTGTCAAAGAATTTCCGAATTGTTGCTAAATGTTCTTTCCAGGTGTCGTTGTAGATGGTGACATCATCGATGTAAGAATCACAATTATCAAGACCAGATGTATTCATGTTCATTAAACGTTGAAAAGTACTAGGCGAACCCTTAATCCCAAACGGCATCAATTTATACTGATAAAGTCCATCTGGAGTCACGAATGCCGAAATTTCCTTTGCCCTTTCCGTTAGTGGAATTTGCCAAAATCCTTTCAGAAGGTCAAATTTGGTGACATACTTTGCATTTCAAATTTTATTAATGCAGTCATCGATTATTGGTAATGGAAATGAATCTATTTTAGTCACACTGTTCACCTTTCTATAATCAGTGCACATGCGGAAAATTTTATCTAGTTTCGGAAAAAGTATACATGGTGAACTCCAGTCACTTTTACTCGGTTCTATGAAATCATTTCCCAGCAAATACTGAATATTTTTTAAAGTATTCCTGTTTGAGAGGGTTCATCCTGTATGAGCGTTGTTTCACAGGTGTGGAATTTACAATTTCAACGTCATGGTAAATTTTGTTTGTTCTCGTAGGAACATCTGAAAATAAGCGCTCATATTCAAGTAATAACTGTTTAAGTTCATTCCTTTCTCGTTGTTGCAAATGTGAAAGTTTCTGATCCAGATTATTCATAGATTCTGAATTCCTAAGATTTGTCACTGCAAAATCAATAGTGTCCTATTGCATTCCTTCACTTAAATCCTCACTGAATGGGACAGGTACAACTAAATTAATTGCGTGATTAAATTGGATATCACTCTCAACATACTGGTACTCCTTTCATTTATTTACATCGCAGGAGTATTATTATTATAATTTAACTCATTAATTTTCTTCTTAACTTTGTAAGAGCCGTAATACCTAATCTGAAGAAAATTTTGAAGAATGAACAAGAGAGCCAGAACTCTTTCACCAGGCTGAAAACTCCTTTCCTTTGTATTTTAATCACATCTTAATTTCATTTTTGACTGAGTAGAATGCAGATTAGCTCTTACAACCTCACAAGCCTATGACAACTTATACTTAAAATTGGAAACATAATCGAGAAGATTAAATTCAGTATCTTCATTAGAATGAAGTTTCTCTTTCAACAATTTCAATGGTCCACGCACAGTATGTCCAAAAACTAATTCAAAGGGACCTGAATCCTACAGATTCTTGAACTGACTCCCTAACAGCAAATAATAATAAATGAATGCCTTCATCCCAATCTTGACCTGTATCAAAACAATATGATCAAATCATATTTTTCAAAGTCTGATGAAAACTTTCTAAAGCCCCTTGGCTCTTAAGGTGATAGGCAGAAGATTTGAATTGTTGAATGCCTAATTCGTACATAACTTGCTGGAAAATTCCAGACATTAAATTTGACCCTTGATCAGATTGGACAGATTTGGGAAGGCCAAATTGAGTAAAAAATTTATCAAACCTTGTACTATTGTTTTAGTTTTAATATTCCTTTAATGAATTTCCTCTGGGAATCTTGTTAACGCACACATTATGGTCAACAAGTATTGGTTACCTGACTTGGTCTTAGGTAAGGGATCGACAAAATCTACCATAATTCTGCTAAATGGTTCGTCAAATGCAGGAATAGGTTGCAGATGAGCCTTAGGTATCTTCTGATTGGGCTTTCCTACCATTTGACAAGTATGACAAGATCTGCATGATTTACAAACATCACTTTTAATATTTGGCCAATAGAAGTGGTTCAAGATCTTGTGATAAGTCTTATTAATCCCTAAATGACCAGCCAAAGGAGTTTCATGGGCGAGACTAAGAATTTCCTGTCTGTACGATTTTGGAACAACAAGTTGATAGTTCACTGACCACTCGTCACCAGCAGGTACCTCGGGAGGTCTCCATTTTCTCGTAAGAATCCCATTTTTAATGAAATAACAGACAGGTACTTCAGTGGCTTCAGTTTCACTAATGGCCCTTTGAAACAAACAGGAGATCTCAGGATCTTTTTCCTGTTCGACGACAAGTAATTGTCACTTGTCACCCTGATTAGAATAAAGAGAATCAGTAGTTAAAAGAGGATCACTGTGATCAATACCCTCTGACTGATCCAAACAAGGAGTGAAAGTGACCTCGTCAAAAGCCTCTCTCTCTCTCTCTCTCTCTCTCTCTCTCTCTCTCTCTCTCTCTCTCTCGTGACGATAAAATCATGAAATGTGCTCTTAATGTATATTTTTGTTTCTGCTGTCATAATCGTTCATTGTTTGGACATTGTGTAAAGTGGCAGAACAATAACAAACAAACATAGATACAGACAAACAGAACAAGCAAAGCTATTAGTGAGTAACTAAGAAAATAAATCAATTAGGTATATAGTTCGGATGAATAGCGATAGTATTTCTGTTCTGTTTGTGTATTTTAATTTGTTTATCTTTTGCTTGAGATTTTGTTTCAAGGGCTTCACTTCCTGAGATCTCATTTCTGATTGGCCAATATTAGAAGCTCAAGCATGCCAAACATGTGTTTTGCCGATATTAAAAACGACTTAACTTGTGTAATCTAATGTCAAGCTCATATCCAGACTTAAACGTTTTCATTACCCCAAGGAAGGAAACAATTTCGCTCACAAGGTACATTTGTCGACAATGGATTGGTATGTACATTGCCCATTCATTCTTGCCTTAGGATTGTCTAATGGGAGGAAGTGAAAGTTATTGTAGAAAATTAGTCGCTTTTACTTAAAAGACCTTCCAATTGCTGGAGCAAGCCGAACTAAAACAACCACCCAAAAAGCCAAGCAAAACCTGCTAATATTTGTAAAGACAAATGGCACATTTTTTTTTTTTCCACTCTATTAATAACTTGAACATACTACATATCGAGATGGATCTGAAAAATTAAAACACTAAAATATACTAATTTGTTATTATTTACAAAGAACACGTTTGATACTCAGAGTTTTTTCCTTTTCTTTTACAGAGAAAAATTCAGCTTGAACACGTTGTATGAAAGTCTACACCCTTCCTGATATGGAATACTCTTCTGAATTTAACCATATTTAAGTTTCAGTAACGACACACATTGAGAGGTTAGAAAGGATTGATTTAATGTATGCCAAGATCAGACAACTTACTGAAAAAAGTACAACGGACAATAAAAGCAGGTTTATGAAAGGCAAGGATGGCACATCCAGGAGATAAAATCAGGGTCAGGTGGAAAGAATATATCGAAAAATTGTTCTGACAAAGTCGGAAAGCCAAGTATGCAGCACATAAACCTACAAAAAAAGACAGCTTCGGAGGAAATGCCAATGGACCTGAAGTACTTGAATCGGAAGTGAGAGGCACAACCAAAGAACTAAAGCAGAAGGAGTTGATGGCATTCCAGCAGAGTTCCTCAAATACCGAAAAAGAGCTTATAGCACTATGTAAAGACGTGAATACAACCGGTGAGTTGCCCGTTGACTTTACCAGGTCGATAATAGTCACCTTTCCAAAGAAACCAGATGCAGCAGAATGGGCAGACCACAGAACAATTAGCCTTAAATCGCGTAAATAAAAAATGATGCTAAAAGTGCTAATAAGGCGTCTTGAATCACAGACAAATCACTTCATTGGTAAGACTCAGTTTCAATTCAGGAAAACTTGTGGTACTCAAGAGAAGCTTTAACTGCAGTAAGAACCGGTTGTGAGCGTACAAAACAACAGAACGAGGATCTTTTCGTTTGTTTCGTGGACATTGAGAAAGCTATTGATAAAGTAAACTGGATTAAACTATCGAAAATACTGAAGAACGTCTGAATCAACTGGAGAGACGGGAGACTCATCACAGTCTCTACATGTAGCAAGAAGCAGAGTTAGGGCAGGAAACGTTATTTCAGAATCAGGACATACAGGATGTGGGGTCAAGCAGGGCTGTTTTATTTTATAACCCTTACTGTCAAGTTTGCAGAGCCCCAGCTGTAAAGTCTGTATAAGCAATCTATAATCTACCTGTCTTGAATAGTACCGTGGGGTTGTGTTTAATCTCCAAATATTGCCGCGGGGCGAGTGTTAAACTCTTACGCAAGGTTACCTGACCCGCCGGAGGCCGGAATCTTGAATCGGCACAGGCGATGAATCGCACCATCTAATCAAAGGTTTGTAGTTAACACACCTAGGTGTTAAACATTAGTCCTAAGATCGGAAGGAAGCCCGCGGGGTGAGCGGGGACTGTTCTCATCCGTCTCCACGTTGACAGATAGGGAGAAGGAAATTGTCCGCTAAATTCCATTGGATCGGTCACCAGCGATGTCCAATCAAAAATTGAGATAGAGAGCGTGATTACAATTCGATGAGAATTATACCTTGCAACTTGTAAATGAAAAGTTTGTTTCGCCTAGGAAGATTGCTGAGCAATAGGGTTACTCCGAGAGAAGCCGCTCGTAATTTGGCGCTAAAACTTAGAGGTAGATTCTAAGGAAAGAGAAAGCTTCGAAAAGGTCAGTAAGTTTTTTGCTCGATTTTTGCAGAATACTTTTTGCAAAATTTTTGCAGAATATCATCTTTGCAATTATTTGTAGTATGTTTACTTAATTACTAGGATCGTTTAGTATGCATAATTACCTTTGTAGTGTTTCATTTACATGCATATTTGAGAAACGGGCTTGAGTTTATGTAGAGAATTATGTAGATTGTTAGCTTGTGGTCAGAATTAATTTTGTAATTTGCTATTAGGTTTCTTCGTAGTAAATCAGTGCATTTATTAATGCGTTAAGTTAGAATTTACACATGCTTGAATTGTGAATTTAGAAAATGGTTGAAGTCTGTAAGATGAGTTACTATGGACGTATGCATATATCAGAGCATGGATATTTGAATAGTTGTGTACTTGTATGAGTGTAAGGTAAAAGAATGCATCTGATTATTGTGATATTGTGTAGTATAACCGGATTAGGAATATGTACTGATGTGACAGAATTTATTGATGTATGTATAAGAAGTAATTGATACCGTGCTGTATTATGACGTTTGTTTTACCATGCAAGAACGTATGGGTATCTCGATGCAAATGAATGTTTGACCGAATAAATTTAATAGCTGTTATCTGATGATAGGCTGTGTGCAGTGTGAGATGAGAGGGCTGAGGAAAAAGATTGTACCATCCTTGTGTTTTCACAGGAAGCTTTTTAGGGGAAAGAACTTCCGGTTCCGTTGAGTCCCGAGTCTCCAAGAGGTGGAGACGGAATTGAAACTAGTTGAACAGTCGAAGTCGACAGAAGTTTAATCGTTGGAGAGAAGGTGGAGGAGGAGGAAAAGGAGTCTGGAGGAGTAAGTCGAGGAGGAGGAGAAGGAGTATAGAGAAGTTGAGGAGGAGAAGAAGGAATTTGGAGAAAGTCGGGGAGGAATAGGAGAAAGAATTGGGAGAAATAGGAGAGAGAAGAATACCACAGATGAGTAGAATACAAGGACAGGTGGAATTCAATCTCACACTGCTAATCAAGTGATGCAATAGGCTATTAAAGGAAGGAGTGTAATTGGAAATTTGAATAATTTGACTTTTGAATAGTTATTACATTGTTGTACATTGAATATCACCCTTTTTTGTATATTTAACCATCTAACCGTCGGCATTGCTGACTCAGGGCTCTGAGCGTTACATCTATCTTTTACTAGTTTAACTTCCAACCAAAATCAAGCCTGGGTGGGACTTCTACAATAGTTTAGATAAAATATTAGGAGCATCCCACCCCAATCAAACAACCCTCACACTTACTATTCTGTATATATGCAGAAATGATGATGGTCGAGGCGGTGGAAGAAGTAGAAGAAGGAGTAAAAGTTGGAGGACAACTGGTGAAGGATGTAGGATTTGCAATGACCAAAGATTGGTTGCTGGGTCGGAAGATGGATTATAAAAGGTAATGGATTCCTTAAATATGAATTGTGTGCCGTATGACATGACAAACAATTTGAAAAGACCAAAGTCATGAGAGTATGTAGAGAGGGAAAAACACCTATCACAATGTCACAAATGATGGTGAACAAGTTGAACAAGTGAGAATGTTTAGATATCAAAGATCTATTGTTATTACAGAAGATGGAAGGTGTGAAGAAGATGTGAAAACAAGAATTTGAAGGGCGAAAGATATATTTAACAGGAAGAAAGAATTACTAGCACAGAAAATTAACAAAGATTTGATAAAGATGATTGTCAAAACCCTGGTATGGAGTGCAGCATTGTATGGATGAGAAACATTGACTCTTAGGAAGGAAGAAAGAGGAAGGTTAGAAGCTTTTGAGATGTGGATTTGGAGACGCATGGAGAAAGTCTGCTGGAGTGATAGGAAAACAAATGAATAGGTACTACGTTTAGTAGGTGACAAGAGAAGATTGTTGCTAGTAATTTTTGAGAGAAATAAAAAAAAGGATAGGACATATCATAAAGAGAATTAATAGAAGAAAGAATGGACGAAAAGCAACCAAGAGGGAAACCAAGAATTATGCATCTGGATGAACTCAAAGATGCACAGTCATATGAAGTATAAAGCGTAGAGCGATGTCAAGAGAGGAATGGAAAAGATGGATGCCTCAAACCTGCAGGATTGCAGAAAATGAATGAATGAATGAATGAATGAATGAATGAATGAATGTGTGTGTGTGTGTGTGTGTGTGTGTGTGTGTGTGTGTGTGTGTGTGTGTGTGTGTGTGTGTGTGTGTGTGTGTGTGGATTTTTAACGTAGCTTTAACAATGTGTTACGTGTAGGCTCGTACAATAATAACAAGAGATAAGAGTGAAGTCAACAAGCTTTGTATATTTTAACAAAATAATTTATTTCCCTAGAAAACAATGTAAAAATTGGAAATAGGACTTACGGTTTGTGAATCTAATCCAAAATTTAATCCTAAGAATGAAAAATACAAGTCCTATCACTAAATAGTTCTATTAGAATCCAGGTTCGAATC